>JANJGN010000027.1:4992334-5279834 GCA_026770705.1 Isurus oxyrinchus | reverse complement strand
TACATAGAGTTGACACTGAGGAAGTTGGTATTGAGTTTATGCAATGACATAGTTTATGGTGAGAGGATTAATAGAGAGAGAGATTACAGTGAAAGAGTTGATAATTAGTGAGTGTATTGCAAAAGTTACTTTGAAAATTTACTGTTGAAAAACCTTTAGTAAATGCCTTTAAAATATGAGATTTTATAGTGACAGAGTTTGCAGTGAAATAATTTATGAGAGATTTTATAAACCTTCTCCCTTCATATAAACTCTCCTAACTATTCATCACCAGCCCCTTCTTGCCTGTGGTCTCTCTACCCCTATGGTCTCAATCACTGACCAGGCCGTCTCGGAACTCTTTTTTCTATGTCCCTCACCTCTCCACACCTTTCCAACCTTACTTCCTTTTACAATTGTTCCTAGATAAGTAGTTCAGGTTGCTTTCCAACTTTAATGGCTCTAATCCTGGTTGCCTTCCAGTACAGCCTCCACCCCACTTCTCACCAAAAGGGTGCAAATTTAAGTTTATCCGATGCACAAGTGGCTTAACCACCCGTCTCCAGAACTTGCTGGCACAAACCAAGCTCTAGCAGGCCTGGCCCTCTGACAGAAACACCACTAGCCCAAGACCATTCTGGGGCCCACAGACAAAGCCACCTTCCTTTCTCTGCCAGCACTGGTGTTCTGAAATCCCTTTCCTTTGCCCCTTCCACCCTCATATCTACCAACAGGTGAGAGTGTTTGTAGTGAGAAAACTTATTTTGAAAGAGTTTACAGTGAGAGTTTCAGCTAGATAGTGAAAGAGTGTTTCATGATTGAGTTTATTTTGATTGAGTATATAATGAGGGTTTATAGGGAGAGGATTTATTGGGAGAGAGTTTATAGGGATTGAATTTGTATTTAGTTTATAGTGTTTGAGGTTTTAATGTGTTTATAGCGATTGATTGTTTTTATAATGAGAGTTTACAGTTAGAGAGTTGATGTTGAGAGAGATGATAGTGACAGCTTTCCTGAATGAATTTATACTGAGAGAAGTCATAGTGAAAGGATTTACAATGAGGGAATTTATCACGAGAGTTTAAAGTGAAAGTTTTAAATTGTGACTGTTTATTGTGAGAGAGTTTATAGTGAAGGAGTTTGTAGTTTCTGTAGTTTCGGTGTTATGGGTGTCATATTAATGCTAACATGGCATCTGTGCCACTTGCCCTCATTTCCTGCATGGTCTGTGCCAAGCATATCTTGGTGAGGGCATTTGGAGTGTGTGCTGGAAGTATACAGAGTAGGTTGATCATGATGTTAATCAGTGCCTAATGCCGATTGGATGCCAGTGCTAACATTTTGGACCTCATCCCTCTGGTTAACACTTCCTCTTAAATACTCACAATGAGCACGTGTTCAGCAGCAGGAAAGAAACCCCACCAGGGCTATTTAAAAGGATCATCAACAACTTAGCGATTATTTTATTGGGGGAGATGGAGCAGAGGCAGCAAATAAGACAAGCTGCTCATAGCAGGAGGAATAGGATCGTCAGTTGAAAAGCTTACCCAGCTAGGGTCTTCCAAGGCCACTTCTCTTCTCTTATCTTTCTATGGCTTTACCATCACTGAATCCCCCACTATCCTGGGGGTTACCATTGACCATAAAGTGAACTGGACTATACATATAAATACTGTGGCTACAAAAACAGGTCAGAGGCTAGGAATCGTGCAGCAAGTAACTCACCTCCTGACTCCCTAAAGCCTGTCCACCATCTACAAGGCACAAGTCAGGAGTGTGATGGAATACTGGATGAGTGCAGCTCCCACAACACTCAAGCGGCTTGACACCAACCAGGACAAAGCAGCCCGCTTGATTGGCACCACATCCACAAACATTCACTCCCTCCACTACCATTGCACAGTAGCAGTAGTGGGTACCATCTCCAAGGTGCACTGCAGGAATTCACCAAGGTTCCTTAGATAGCACCTTCCGAACCCATGACCACTACCATCTAGAAGAACAAGGGCAGCAGATAGATGGGAACACCACCAGCTGGAAGTTCCCCTCCAAGTCACTCACCATTTAGACTTGGAAATATATTGCCATTCCTTCACTGACGCTGGGTCAAAATTCTGGAACTCCCTCCCTAACAGCACTGTGGGTGTACCTACATCACGTGGACTGCAGCGGTTCAAGAAGGCAGCTCACCACCACCTTCTCAAGGGTAACTAGGGATGGCCTAGCCAGCGAAGCCCATATCCCATGAAGGAATATTTAAAAAAAAGAGAAAAAGGTTTATGTTAATAGAATTTATGATGAGAGTTTGTTGTGAGAATAATGTATTTGGCTTTACAGAGAGACTTTACAGTTGGAGAGTTTGTTGAAAGGTTTTAGTTATAATAGAATATGTACTAACAGTTTATTGTCACATATTGTCTCTCCTCCTACCCGTTACTAAAGTTGTTAACTTCTTGCTTGTGTAAAGTTTCGTTTGTATCTTGAATCTTTAGGTACTTGACCCCATAGCCAAGTTTCATGAGTGGTCAGATACTGGGAATGTTAGCTTTGCATTCTTGCATGGAAGGCTGATCCTTCCTTTTTCCAATGTGCAATCCCCAGGATAGGAATCAAGAGAAGGGTCCCTGGCTAAATTCCTCCTCTATACACTCAGGCTTGTCTGATTGTCCTTAAGATCAGCAGACACTAGTTCTCATCGTACCTATGATCAACATCAGAAAAGGACACTAGGACCTGGTCTCTAAAGCTGCAGTCAATTTAACCCTGGATATGTGGGAGGGGTTGTATAATAAAACTAGGACATTTATGAAAAAAAAAGCATTTGTGGTAGAAGCTTGTCATCATGGCTTGGAAAAGCAGAGTTCTGTTGTTGACCTTTGACCTGCCGAAATAATGGTCGCAAATACTTACGGATCAGATATTGGCCTTGAGTGTATGAGCTGTATCCAAAAGACGGAATCGAAACCACAGCTCACCAGAGAATCTGTCAGGCCTGTTACTTGCCAAGCAGCTTTTGAAGTAGGCATCTTGACAACACACACTGCCCCTTTGAAGTGAAGCCCCATGCAGAGACTGTTTATCTTAATGGAAAAGAAATTACAGTGGAATGTCACTATGAATCTCCAGTATCATAAATGAGGGCTGTGGCTGTATGCAACTTTTTATAGCTGCTGCCTTATTACAATGGATAACCTTTATTTACTTTCATTAGACTATTAAACAACAAGAGTCTATTAATTTTTCGTCTGAAACTCCATCCGAGCCCATAAAGCAAACCAGTTGCTTAATTGAGTTCATTTTAATTTCCCTCCAATCGCACTGAATTACTCCAGTGATAAATCAGGGGGACAGGCCTCACCCCCAGTAGAAAGCCTAATTTGCAGCTAATTAGAAAACTGATTCCCACTGAAAGATCAATACCACCACGAATTGGAAATGACTTGCAATCTCCGCGATGGAGACTGAAAGAGCGAGTGAGAGAGAAAGAAAGCATGTGGAGGAAAAGAAAGGATAAACAGCCATGCGTCTGGAGAGTGGGAGGAAAAAAAAATCAGTTTTAATCTAATGTAATATTAATCAAGACACTTGCCTTGTTGGCCCTTTTGTTGTTGTGTTTTCATCTTTGTAAAGGTAGCTTTGAGTTGTAGCTGTCGGTTTGCAAAGCTGCTTGATATAGTCAGACGTGTTTTTAAATTCAATGAGTCACCACCCCGCACTCTTGTACTCTGTAGTTTCTCTTTTCAAAACCAGCTCTGCATTGGGGAATTGCTATTATGCATCTGAATGCTATTTAAAAAGGGAACATCCCCAGCAGCTGGGAGACAGTTGTAGGAGAGAATCAGGGGTTAGCTGTTGTTGAACGAGACAAGGCGAGGTCAGTGAGAGGCTACCAAGACATGGCCACTTGGGTCTCTTCACTCGTGGTGCCACGAAACTACAGATTTTTAAAAATCTAACCTCCCTCCATCTCTTCCTTATTTCCATGCTTCAATCTCCTTTTGTTCTCCCACCTGATTTGTTGTTCTTCCTTTATTCTTTTGTTTCCCACTCTGTTCCTTTCTCCCTGCTGCCTTTCCCTTTCCTTATTCCATCTATCACTGATGGTCAAGAGTTATTCCATATCACTTGAGTTTTTCTTTTGATTCATTTATTATTTCTGTACCTATAACCAAGGTGGTTGTGACAGATTTGTGTCGTAATATTCCGATATAGGATTGCCTTGCTCTCAGTAGAATGGGAACCACATTGGCCCTGAAATTCTAAGACTGGGGAGGACATATCAGTCCAGAGAAGGTGAAGAGGGAAATTGGGACAGATCCTGGCTCAGTCAGTTTTTTTCCACATTTCAATCGGGCCTTAAAATTCCACTCAGCAAAGCCACCAGTGAATCTTCTCCATGTGAAGGAACTCCTTGGCTTCTAAGAGACATCTTGGGTCAAAATCCTGGAACTCCCTTCCTAACAGTGCTGTGGACACAAGAAGGTGGCCCAGCACCACCTTCTCAAGGGCATTTAGGCTTGGGTAATAAATACTGGCCTAGCCAGCGAAGCCTACATCCCATGAATAAATATAAGAAAAAATGTGAAAGACCTCAGCAGAGCTCACTGCTGGGGCCTGGCTGTTTGAGACCTTGTAAAATAATCACTTCAGGAGGTGACGGATTACATTTTTTTCAAATTACAGTGATCCTATTGGGAAATTAAACATTAAAAATTAAATTTCTATCGTCCATTTGGGCTTCTGGAGGATTTCACTCCTCCTTGGAATGATGATTTGGCTCAGCTCATGGTGTCTACCATGGAAGACATTTTGCTGGATTAAGGCTACCTATTTCGAACTCTTACAGACAGGAGAGGCTTTTATTCCATTTGTCTGACCTGCATTTGCACCCAGGCTCCAGAGATGAAGGCCTAACCTACTGCTTCACCTTCCTGCTGTGATGCATTTGAACTGAACACTTCACCTGTTATAATGACATGTGAAGTGTACAAGCCTCATACCAGAGATGGGAACTTGTTCTCTCTTTCAGATCCCATTGTAACATCATCAGAACAACACTCATGCTAGCCTGCCTCGTTGGCAGGAGAAAATGGCTTATTGGTTATTGAATGCCCTTAAATGGTTATTGATGCCCACCACTCAATTTCTGACTACAGTTCAAGTCCCACTCCAGAGACTTGAGCCCTAAATCCAGGCTGGCACTGTAGTTCAGTACTGAGGGACTGCTGCACTGTCAGAGGTGAAATCATTTGGATGAGCATCTATCCTTTTAGGTGGATGTAAAAAATCCCACTATTTTGAAGAAGTGCAAGTAAATATCTCAATCCGAGTATCAGTTAAAAGCAATTTCTTACTGCCAGTCTGTTATTTCTTCTAGGTCACTGCCTGCCCATCATTTTCTGTATCTCATTCCCAGCTCTCTGTTACTCTCTGTATCTAATTTCCAGAGACTGTAATCTCTGCATCTCACTCCTAGGTTTTTGTTACTTTCCTTTACCTCTTTCCCAGGTCTCTGCTGTTTGTGTCTCACTCTCAGATTCTCTATTATTTCACACTGATGGATTGTAAAGTAATGTTCATTCTCCACCAGCCTCCTCGGAGCAAGCTAAAATGAAGCTCCTGTTTGCGAGAGGAGGAGGAAAAATTATAAAATCACTTGCAAGGAACTCAAAGCAAACTCCTGTCAATTTTCCCTTTGTTACACCTTCCTATTTTTGTGTTTCTGTCAGGCTAATGAGTATTCCCTCTCTGCCCTGGCTTCTGGATTGGAAGATGTCAAAAGCAGCCTCTCAGCAGCTGCCACTCCTGACCTTGGGACCAACGTTTCAGGACCCCAGAGCTACCCAGTTGTGACAGGTAAGATGTCTACCTCATCCGCCAGCTTAATAATTAAAAAATGGCAACAAGCACAAAGCGTTGGGCAAAAACATTTACAGTCAGATAACGGAACATTTAAAGGTGCATTGTCATTTTCGTTGCAAACGTTTTTGTTGTATTGGATGGACTGTGTTCCTCATGGTCACACAATGGGCGATGCATTCCAACGTGATCTGCGTTTGCAAAGATAAAGTTTACACCAAATCCTTCAATACTTCAGGCTCCACAACAGCTTCACTGTCAACGCACACAGTAAAGAGACTAGTGCAGTTGCACTCCGGGAACAGCAAGTTCATTGAGTAGAATTTGTTGGTTTCCTCATGGGGTAACCACCTGTCTGGTTTTGAATGGGGCTTTTTCCGGGGCTTTACAAAAAGCAGAGATTAAAAATGCATTTTTCAATTTGTGAAGAAATCCCTGGGCTATTGTATCAGAATGCATTATTGCGTTTTTTTAACAGTTCAGGTGCTAATTAACTTGTAATAGGTATGGATAGAGAATCATTGGATGGCTGGGGTGGATGATGGGATGGATGACTGATAGGTTGGATAAATGGATAGATGGATGGAGGGATGGATATGTGGATGGATGGTTGGTGGCTTGACTTGTAAGAGATAAATAGTTGGCTGGATAGATTAATGCTTGGGTGATTTGAATGAATGGATGGATAAAAGGTGGCTGGAGGGATGGATGAAAAGATAGATGGATGATTAGATGGTGAATGAATAAGTGGATAGTTGAGGAGATGAATGTGAGGAAGGATGGGTGAATGAGCCGTGGGATACAGTTAGAGAGGAGAATGGAAATGGAGGTGGGTTTTTTTAATAAATTATTTGTGCACAGGATGTGAGCATCACCGGCTGGGCTAGCATTTATTGCTCATCCCTAATTGCCCTTGAGAAGGTGGTGGTGAGCTGCCTTCTTGAACCGTTGCAATTCATGTGAGTGTAGGTACATCCACAGTGCTGTTAGGGAGGGAGTTCCAGGATTTTGATCCAGTGACTGTGAAGGAACGGAGATAGCTCATGGTCAAGACAGTCAATGGCTTGGTGGGGATTGTGTAGGTGGTGGTGTTCCCATGCATCAACTGCCCTTGTCCTTCTAGGTGCTAAAGGTTGTGGGTTTGGAAGGTGCTGTCGAAGGAGAGTTGCTGCAATACATCTTGTAGATGGTACACACTGCTGTCACTGTATGTAGATGGTGGAAGGAGTGAATGATGAAAGTGGTGGATGGGGTGCCAATCAAATAGGCTGCTTTGTTCTGGATGGTGTTGTGCTTCTCGAATATTGTTAGAGTTACACTCATCCAGGTGAGTGGAGAGTATTCCATCACACTCCTGACTTACTCACACATCACAGAATTGCCAGCTTTTGACTAGTTCTTGTAGCCACAGTATTTATATGGTTGGTCTAGTTCAGTTCCTGGTCAATGATAACTCCCAGGATATTGATGGTGGGGGATTCAGTGATCATAATGCATTGTGTATCAAGGGGAAATGGTTAGATTATCTCTTGTGGGAGATGGTCATTGCCTAGCACTTGTGAGGTGTGAATGTGAATTGTCACTTATCAGCCCAAGCCTGATTATTGTCCAGGTCTTGCTGCATTTGGACCTGGGCTGCTTCAGTATCTGAGGAGTCATGAATGGTGCTGAACATTGTGCAATCATCAGTGAACATCCCCACTTCTGAACTTATGATTGAAGGAAGGCCATTGATGAAGCAGCTGAAGATGGTTGGGCCTAGGACTTTGCCCTCAGGAACTCCTGCAGTGATGTCTTGGAGCTGAGTTGATTGACCTCCAAAACCACTACCATCTTCCTTTGTGCTAGGTTGTGACTCCAAAGAGTGGAGTGGTATCCCCCTGGTTCCCACTGACTTTCTGTTTTGCTATAGCTCCTTGATGCCACACTCAGTCAAATATTGCTTTGATATCCAAGACAGCCACTCTTACCTTCCCTCTTGAGGTCAGCTCTTTTGTCCATGTTTGAACCAAGGCTGTAATGTGATCAGGAGCTAAGTAACCCTGGCGGATCCCAAACTGAGAGTCAGTGAGCAGGTTATTGCTGAGTAAATGCCACTTTATAGCACTGCTGATGACCCCTTCCATCATTTTACTGATGATCGAGAGTTGACTGATGGGGTGGTAATTGACCAGGTTGGGTTTGTCCTGCTTTTTGTGTACAGGACATACCTGGGCACATTGTTGGGTAGATACCAATGTTGTCTTTGTACTGGAACAGCTGAGCTAGGGACGCGGCAAATTCTGGAGCACAAGTCTTTAGCAATATTGCTGGAATGTTGTCAAAACCAATAAATTTTGCAGTATCCAGTTCCTTCAATCGTTTCTTGATATCAGGTGGAGTGAGTCGAATTGGCTAAAGACTGACATCTGTGATGCTGGGGACCTCCAGAGGAGGCCGAGATGCATCATCCACTCAGCACTTCTGGATGGAAATTGTTGCAAATGCTTCATTCTTGTCTTTTGCACTGATGTGCTGGACTCCCCCATCACTTGGGATGAGACATTTGTGGAGGCTCCTCCTCCTCCAGTTCATTGTTTAATTGACCATTCTTGACTGGATGTGGCAGAGTTTAGACCTGATCAATTGGTTATGGGATAGCTTAACTCTTTCTATTGCATGCTGCTTTTGCAGTTTAGCATGCATGTAGTCCTGTATTGTAGCTTTACCTAGTTGGCATCTCATTTTCAGACATTCCATGTGCTGCTCATGGCATGCCCTCCTGCATTCTTCAGTGATGTGCCCATGTGAGTGGATGGATAGATGGTTGATAAATGAAAGCATGGTTGGAGAGTTGGATGAGTTAAGGGATGGATGGATACTTGGGTTGAATAGATGGATTGTGGCAAGAAATAAGGTTGGGTGGATGAGCGAATGGGTAGACAGACACTATGTTGATGGCTGGCTGGACAGAAATGGCTGCCTGAATGGGCGGGTCAATAGATGGATTGAGAGGTGGATGGGTGGGTTGATGAGCTGTTGTGTGTAAGATGATTCTTATCTTTCAGGTGAAGAAGAACTGAACCATTTTTTCACATCACAGTTATTGATAAACAATGGCATGGATGTTTCAGAGGTAAATCAGTCCTGCCCATTCAGGAACAACAATCAGCGTCTTCCATATAGAATCCTGGCAAGAGCTACATTGTAATTCACATTGTATTGCTGTAAAAAGAGACATGCTGTCTCATCAGGTAACAGTTAACTGCCAAGCTTTTGTTTAAATTCAAACCGGGGAGGTTGACCCTGATTGGTCAAGGCATTGCCATAGGGAATGAACCAGGGAATGGCTGTCCCTCAAGCTTTTGTTTAGTTGAAAAAGGGGCACTATGTGGACATGCTCTTTCTGTTGGCAAAGGACGGGTCCCTTGGTTCTACATTTGGTTCTAGCAACTGTACGTGAGCCACACTTTGAGCCCGACTGTTAATCTTAAATTGGTTGTTAGTGTTATTCTTAGAACAATCGGGATTGTTTAGTAAGTGTTGTCCAATCGCAGAATCGCTTCTATTCTTGAACACTATGTCCTGAGTTTTGCAAGTGTGGGCTGGTTGAGTATGGTCAGTACTTTGCCTGTTGCAAACAGCCAAAGGAATATGTTGTTTGATACTGTTGGGATGTACAGCCTATATCTCTGGCATCACACTGGCTCTAAAATTCATGTATCACGTTACTCAATTGTGTTGTAGGCAGAACATCTTTTTGGCTTGGCGGCTGCATCCTGTTAGTGGTGAATACCACTTGTGTTGCTACTGTTTAGTAGCAGCACGAAACTGCTAGCTTCATCTGTTGCTCAAATTTTTGATACACCATTCTCCTTCCATGAGGGTAATCTGAGGTCGACCGGGTACTTTCCAGGACTGAAAGTGACAGCCTTTGGCCCATTCATGAGTTTGGGCAATATACAGTGAGCAATGATTTGGTTGGCGTAGCCTCTATCCCATGGGATATCTTTGATGCGCCCCATTTTGGAATCGAGCTTGCAAGGTAAGCAAATGGCTTGGGCCCTATTTACGAGGTTGCTGATAACGTCAATCTTAGAGCATGTGGAACTGTAGGAATCCCAAGACGTATATTGACCAAGGTGGGCTAGTGGTAAACAGTAGTAGAGAATCCATTGGCAGATTTCTCAACTAGCCCATCGAGGATAGGGAGCTTGTTTGACTGCTCCATTTCAAAGATGAATTTGAGTGCAGGATGGAGCCCATTCAGGTGTGTAAGGAAATTCTTACATGCCGCTGCAGATTCAACGATAACAAATGTAACATCCATGTATCAGAAATATGCAAGGGTTAGGAGGTCAGGGCTCATTACGTTAAAGAGACATTTCTCGTAGAAACTGATGAAGATGCTAGTGAGAGCTGCGCCTAAAGGGAATCCTGAGGCACCACCATCTATTTGGGCGTAAATTGTATCATTAAATCTGAACTCAACTGCACAAGTTGCTGAATTCATGAGTTTGATGATTACAGATTCAGAAAATGGCAGCGTATCTGAATTGCCATGATATAGTGATGTGATGCAAATGTCTATGGCTTCCTTGTGTGGTACATTACTGAGCAAGGTAGCAATGTTGAAGAAGCACATGAACACGGCATTGCTATTGGTATAACTACTAACAACCAACTTAAGATTATCAGTCGACCTTACAGTGCTCACTTACGCATGCTAGAAGTTACATGTATTCACACAGAGGGCCTTGTTCTTTGCAAACAAATAGAACATGTCCATGCACTGTACCTTTTCTAACTAAACAAAGCTTGAAACAGCCATTCCCTGGTTCATTCCCCATGCTAACACCTCTACCAATTAGAGTCCACTTCCCAACCAATCAACACCCTCTTCTCATGCAGTATAAATTGTTTTTCCCTTTGGGGTTTGGTATTTTTACAAATCTGTCCTGGTGAGTATAAGATGAAAAGCTTTGCCAGCATGTCTCTTTTATCAGCAATACTCAAGTTTTATACGACCAAGTGACTAATTCACATTGTTAATTGTTTTGAATATTACAGTGGCAAACTGACCACCTTGGCACTAAATGATGTAAAATATCATGTGCTGTTATATTCACTTCCAGGTGGTGTAATCCAAATTTGTAATTATTGCCCTAACTACATCAAGTACAATAGAGGTTAACCCTGTTGGCAGAGCCATAGAGACCATGAAAGAATGATTTCAGCCAGAGTGGGAGTTGGTGACTGATAACTGGCTTCAATATCTCTTGGGAGAGTCAAATCGGCTAGAGTGCCTGTTCTTGATCAGTAACCAAATGGTCTGGAAGGTGTACAAATTGGCTGAGGACAGAATTGGACTCAGCTACAGTGCACCCCATGGTACAATGGCTAGTAGGCACACAGTGGGCTGCATTTTCTGGGGGAGGAGGTGGTATAGTGGTATTGTCACTGGACCAGAAACCCAGAAGTAATACCCTGGGGACCTGGTTTCAATAAAAACCTGGAATTAAAAATCTGATGATGACCACGAAACCGTTGCCAATTGTAACAAAAACCCATCTGGTTCACTAATGTCCTTTAGAAAAGGAAATCTGCTACCCTTACCTGGTCTGGCCTACATGTGACTCCCCACAGCAATGTGGTTGACTCTTAAATGCCCTCATGGACAAGGTCAATTTGGGAATGGGCAACAAATGCTGGCCAAGCCAGCAATGCCCACATCTCATGAACAAATAATAACCAAAAAAATGTTGTCATTATAGTGGGGGTTCTGATGATGGGTTAGAAGCTGGAGGCAATCCTGACTCTGCAGATTATGGGACCTCCAGCTATATTTTGCCTCTGTTAGGAAACCATTTAGTTGCCAACGGGTCTGCTGTCCCTTTAAATGTGCTGCTGGTCATTTGCACCTGGAAGCAAAGGATGCCATGGATACAGGCTGCCCTCCCAAACTGCTAAGTGATGCCAGGGGGCACAGGGGCCAGGCAGACAGGACCCAGAGCAGGGAGGCTTGGTGGTGAGAACAGTGGGGGAGTTGTTGCAGGGCGGCCACCCATGGGTCACACAGTGACTGAAAAAGAGGGCTCCCTTCTCCCAAGCCCTCGGAGAGGCCACTTGGGTTCACCAGGCAGTCTCCCCGCATGGCAGAGAGCCCACTCGCCACTGGTAAATGACTGGCGACAGTGGGAAGAGGTTATTAATTGGCCACTTAAGTGGCTCAATTGACCTCTGGACAGGAGGGCGATTCTCCACTTTCCCCGCCAATGGTAAAATGGCATGGTGGAACAGGAAGACAATGGGTCCCCTGCCTTTCCTCACCATTTTACACCTCTGCACCTGCCTCGCAGCCTCTGACTAGAGGGCTGGTCAAATCTCACCCAGTATGTAGGCTCCTACATGGTGGAAGCCAACTAAAGGAGAGGTGGCAGTTGTATATAAAACTCAGTGGGTGTAAACTTTGTGCAGACACTCAGGAATTTGCAGAGATCAGAATTCTGTTCATTCTTGTGAGGTGTTATGGATCCCAGTTCACCACCATGCTCCTGTGGAAGAGATAATCTCATTATTGTTTTTTTTTAAATTCTTTTGTTGGAGTGCATGTCATGAAACCTGTTGACCAGAGAGTCCGGAGAGCGATTTCAGAAGCCATGAGTTAAACATGTATGTGAACCTCAGGAGTTGGCTTGGCTGTGATGCTGCATATTAACAATGTGAATCCACAGATTGTAACGCTAAACCTTCAAAAGTGATTGGGAGACAATTGGCTTTCAAAATGAATCTATTTGGAGTTCCTTGTTATTAGGAAAGAAAGGTTTGCATTGACAAGTGTAAAAATGTGCTTTACAGCCAATAAAGTAATTTTACGAAGTATAGTCACTGTTGTAATGCAGGACAAGTGCAGCCAATTTGTACATAGTAAGTTCCCACAGTCTGCAATGGTAATGAATCCAAGTCACCTGTATTTTAGCAACATTGGCTGTAGCATAAATGCATAGCCATGCCATCACCAAGACCACCTACACCCATTTTGATAGCATCGTCTGAATCTGACCCTGCCTCAGCTCATCTGCTGCTGAAACTCTTCCCTCTGAGACAGCAGGTTGTGGACTCAAGTCCCACTCTGGAGACTTGAGCACAAAATTTGAATGGCAGTGGAATAAGCTCAAGCGACTAAATACTTCTGTTTCTATGTTTCTTCCTAAGAAGCTTGAGGGGCTGAATGGCATTGCCCTGTTTTCCATGTCCCATTGACGGGTCATGGTATATGTCAGGGTACATAGACAATGCTTTCGGTTTCCTTGATTTTGTGTGGATTCTGCGCAATCTGTAAAAAGCACAGATTATACCACCGAAAGCTTAATTGTCCAATCAGTAAAGTCTGAATGGGCCAATGTGAATCAAAACTATGTTCCACATGTACCTTCAATAATTTTGCTTTTGGAATGATTGTAAAAGGTTGAGGAGAAGAAACTTAATCTTGAAACTGATCAAAATTTGTGGTTTGAGTGAACTAACGAGGGAATAATGGGAAAATAATCCAGATACAAAAATAGAACCAAAACACAAGGAACAGGAAGATAAAATTAAAGATAAAGTTTTTGTTGTTTAGTCAGTGAATGTCTCTTGTGAGACTAGCGTGGAAACCAGTGATAGGGAAGAGCATGAAGCCCAGGCACTAGATGTGAAACACCTCAACCACAAGGGAAGAAATGGCCCTTTATTTTCTGTTCTGGCCTAACCTGTTAGTCAGATTGTCAACCCAGATATTTATAAAATGAGGAGTCCCTTTGTCACATAGCCGCACCATATCATTTCAGAGTTCAATCAGCCCTCTTTGCGACAGAGTGCATTTACTGTCACTTTTTTGATGGTTCGTGTATAATTATGTGAATTTTAATAAAGCACTCTCACATTAACCTGTCAGCTGGACATTATTGTGTTTAACCCTCTGCGTGCCAGTTCATCTGCTGTCCTTGTACCTTTGTTCAGTGATAATGTAGGGCCCAGTTCATCTTCTGACTATTTGCCATGCATTTTGCATGATGTTAGATCACAATCATTAAAACCACAAGTAGGGAAGTTACTGCAGCCTGGAGAACAAAACAACCCAGAACAGATGATTCCAGATTTGATCCCTCAGTTGTGTTGATATGATATGAGCCTTTTTAAAAAAAAAATTGTTCATGGGATGTGGGCATTGCTGACTAGGCAAGCATTAATTGCACAAAATCTAGGTTGACACTCCAGTACAGTACAGAGGGAGTGCTGCACTGCTGGAGGTGCAGCTTTTCAGGTGAGACATTAAACTGAGGCCCTGTGTGTCCTCTCAGGTGGTCCTAAAAGGGCCCATGACACCATTTTGACAAAGAGCCAGGGGAGTTTTCCCACATATCCTGACCAACAGCAACAACAATTGGTGTATATATACTACCTTCAATGCAGCAAAAAGACCCAAGATGCTTCACAGAGCATTGTTAAACAAAATTTGACACTGAACCAAAACAGGAAATGTTAGGACAGGTGAGAAAAGCTTCGTCAAAGCTATAGTCAAAGGAAATAGTTAAAGGAGGAGAGAAAGTTAGGTGAAGAGATTTAGGACACAAAAACAAAAATAGTTGGAAAAACTCAGCAGGTCTGACAGCATCTGCAGAGAGGAACACAATTAATGTTTCCAGTCCGTATGACTCTTCATCAGAAGAGATTTAGGGTTGGACTTCCAGAGCTTGGGGCTTACACATCTGTAAGCACAGCTACAAATAATGGAGTGATTAAAATTGGGTCGTGCAAGAGGCCAGAACTGGAGGAGTGCAGAAAGCACAAGGGGTCGTTGGGCTGGAGGAAATCACAGAGATAGGGATGGGTGAGATCATGGAGGTCTTTGAAGTCAAGGGTGAGAATTTTAAATGGAAGCATTGCTGGTCCCCCTCAGTATTGATTATCCCCCCACCAACCTCAATTTGATGACATCTGCAAATTAAAAAATTTTGTTTCTGATACCAGTGCCCAAGTCATTAATATAAATTGTAAATAGCAGTTGTCCCAGCACTGATCCTTGTGCATCCCCATTTCCCACCTTCTGCCACTCTGAATAACACCCCTTTACACCTACTCTCTGTTTTCTGACTTGAGGTCAGCTAGCTATCCATTCTGCAACTTAACCCCTTTTTTGGCATTCTCTGACCTTATTCATTAGTTTATTATGTGGTATCTTATCAAAGGCCTTCTGAAAATCCAGATCAAATTCCATCTACCACATTACCCTTGTTTCCTCTCCCTGTTACCTCTTCAAAAATTTCAAGAAGTTGGTCAGGCAAGACTTTTTTTTTGAAATCCATAGACGCATTGATAGCTACAACACAGAAGGAGGCTATTTGGCCCATTGTGTCCATGCAGGTCAACAAAAGTCTGACTACACTAATCTCATTTTCCCGCGCTTGGCCCATAGCCCTGGAGGCTATGGCAATGCAAGTGAATACCTAAATGCTTGTTAAGTGTTATGAGAGTTTCTGACTCAACTACCCTTTCAGGCAGTGAGTTCCAGACTCCCACCACCCTCTGGATGAAAACATTTCTCCTCAACTCCCCTCTTAGCCTTCTACCTCTTACCTTAAATCATTGGTCCCTGGTTATTGAACCCTCTACTAATGGAAAAAGTGCCTCCCTATCTGCCCTATCTATGCCCCTCATAATCTTATACACCTCTATCAGATCCCCCCTCAAGCTTTGCTACTCCAAGGAAAACAACCCCTGCTGACTACTCATTTTTATTTTTGGCGGCTGGATTTCTGCTATTCTCTCCTTTCTTAGGGATTCCATTAGTGATTCACTTGTTTGTCCTTACACAGATGTTGGGGATAGAGTACACAGCCCAGATTTGACCATCTACTCTCCCAGCTTCCAACTTTTTCCCCACAGGCTGCACAAGGTCTCAGATTAAATGCCTTACAAAAATCAATGAAAATATTGTTAGTGGTTTTTCGCTGAGCGTTCCAATGATCTGAATTCTTAAACATAGCCAGATTCTGTCTGACAGATTTCTCACAAGATTAGCCTCTAGCCTGTTCCTTCCTGACTCCTCCACAGTTTCCAGGGCATGCAATACATGTGCAGTCCCAACCTGATGGCCCACCTATAGGAGCACTGGTAGCTGTGAGGTTGTTCAGCCATCTGAGGGCTCAGTGCAGCACCTCCCGTTGTATTTGAAAACCTTGGCTGTGTTTAGAAATATTGAAGGTATGCACAACTCAAACAGAATCTTACTCACCTACCTCAGAGTGAGGTCAATTGGTGGCTTCTAGCCCTATTCTCCAATTTCCTTCCATTCCTGCCCCTGGTGGAACTTTGGGGAATACAACCGGAATACTGTCAATGATTTCCATATCACTGTGAGCTGGGTGAGGCAGCATGGGCTCCATTTCTTCCCTATCACCTGTTACTTTAAGGTCTTCTGTCTGTGCCGCAGACTCATCCTTGCAGGTGAATCTTTCCCACAGCTGTTGGGGATCAGACAGCAACAGAATAGTCTCTTTCCAAACACTGAAGGTGCCCTCACTGGTTATTGGAGACCACTAGATTTGTCACTCACTAGCATTGGCTCAGAGGAACCCTTCTGATCATAACTGACAATGGAAAAACAACTTGGGATCATTTCTGTGTATTTGCAGGTGAATGCAACCCACTGAGCCTTTTCATTTCCTAACTGTCCTCCTGATTTCTCGATGCGCTGCAACATAATCTATCTTTACAGTGTTGCTTGACGCACCATTTTAAGGGCCCCCTGTTTTCAGTCCACAGCTCTTGTTCCCTTCGTTTGACAGGACACCGACCAAGCAGCTTCAAGCTTCAGGTTGTCGATGACTTCAGCTGCAGAGGCAAGAAAATCATTGGGCACATCATTCATCATCAGTTCTGCCCATTAGCAGACGCACAAAACCCAATCCCAAACTTCATGGTTGGCAATATTTTTCTTGTTGCTGAATGCCTTGGCTTGATTGCTTGTGCAGATGGCATCAGCTACTCCAGCTTGGCAGTAACCCTTTGTATTCATGAATAACATGGGGACCCGACTTAATGACAGGCAGAATTATTTATGTCGGAATGGCAATCCTGTACTGCATATAATGCCAGCCTACATCGTCCTGTGACTCTGTGTCGCGGGACCTGGTTCATTCTCTGTATCTCCTGCCTCTTACAATGGGTTGATTCACTAAGTCCTTTCCCAGAGATTGGGTTCATCCATCCCCAGCAAGCCCTGTCTTTCTCTCCTCTGCCCCCCTCTCTGTTGATTGGTAACTTTCATCCGTGCCCTGTCTCACAGGATTGGAGGAGCTGCCAGTCATCGTTTGCCAATTTAAAATGGAGGTCAAAAGGTGACTCATGCGATCCACAATCCCCTACCTGTCAGAAATCACATTATCCTGTGTGAGTCAACCAGAGGCAGAAAGTTAGTTTAGTAGATGGTGCACAAGGTGCATGTACAGGGTGGTGTGGCAAAGGTGATGAAGCTGAATGTCTGCTCAGGTTATATGGGTGTTTCGTTTGGATCTTCACTCAGCCGTAACACATTGACTGAGCCAAGAGATGTCATAGGATTACAAGAGGAATTAAATATGGAATGTGAAGTAAAGGGAGAATAAATTACATTGGATGGAAAGGATTATATTGCCAACAGCAGAACTCATGGACAATAGACAAGAACCATGTTGCATCCAATGGGCAGCCTTCCAAAAAGTTCCAACCTATTTCTATCACAATTGCCCTTCTCTATTTTATTAATAAACTTTTCTTTGTCTTGGGACAAGGGCATCACTGACAAGTCCCACATTTAATGTCCACTCTCAGCTGCTCTCAAGGTGTTGGTGGGCTCTCTTCTTGAACCTCTGCAGTCTGCATGGTGAAGATGCTCCGACTGTGCTGTTACATACAGAGTTCCAAGGTTTTAACCCAGAGATGATGAAGGAATGATAATGCATGTTCAAGTCAGGATGGTTTGTGCCTTGGAACTGATGGGGTTCCCATGCACCTACTGCCCTTGTCCTTCTAGGTGGTGGAAGCTGTTGGCTTGGAAGGTGCTGTTGAAGAAGCCTTGTTGACTAGTTGCACCGGAAACAGTAGATAGTACATATGGCAGACACACTGTTCTGGTAATTCTCTGCCTGTCTATTAACCCTCAAGATGGTATGGCACTTATTCAAATGATTGTTTACTGAACTATGCCACACGCTGCAGGCAAAAGGAACATGTCCAGGCATTGCACCATTTTTGAATTAAACAAAAGTTTGGGGGGGGCGCCAATAGTCCTCTGGTGTATTCTCCATGGCAATACTTCAACCAATCAGGGTTGACTTGCTAACCAATCAGCACCCTTATGTCATGCAGTATAAATTGTTGCTCCCTTTGAAATTTGGCATTCTTGTGTTTGTCCTGATGAGTGTGAGACAAAAATCTGCGACAGCTTGTCTCTTTTTCAACAATAAAGTTAGTAGATTGAGGTTTGTGGTAGCTTTGAGTCTTTCAAGACAGTTCCCCCCCTCTCCGAGGAGTGGAAATGAGGCCCCAGATGGACTGCTGCCCTTGTGGCCTGAGCCAATCAGTAATCTTGACCACCCAGGTATACTTTGAGTTCTGGATTAATAGCACAAATGTTGCCAAAGGTGCTAAAGATGACATGCTTCTAGAAATGTTTTCAGTGTCAATTAAAATGACTGAGGTTATCGATCTTGTTGATTTTATATTGTAGAGATTAGCATAATCCATTTAAAATAAATGACTCGTGAACTCCTTATTACTGATACCGAAAGCATCTGGAGCTCTTTTGAACTTGCGATATGATTGGCGGTATGACGGGCTCTACATAAGTTGAACACCACATGTATGAAATGGGGAAACAATTTTTAATATACTCAACAAGGGATCCTCAATTTTAATCTATAATATTCCTTTGCTGGAACAATCAGGCTGTCTAAATGTGTTATAGTTAAGAGCCCTCAGGGAAGCTACATCCGGGAGAAAGGAAGAGAAAGATATGCTGAGAGAGTTACACAAAAGAGGTGGGAGATCTTTAGAGTTTTGTTAGGCTAAAGGTTATGGAACCAAGACAGCTGGATGGAATTAAAGAGACAGATCAGCCATGATCTAAATGAATAGTGGAACAGGCACAAAGGGCTGAATGGTTTCCTCCTGTTTCAAGTGATTCTGTGGAGCATAAACAACAGCATAGACCAGTTGGGGCCAAAGGGCCTGTTTCTGTGCTATATGCAGTTCTAGCGCTGCAGAATAGTTCAGTAAACCACTACTGATATTAATAGTCTCTTCAATGAGACACCATCCTCCACAGTTAGAGCCTGTTCCACCATTTATTTAAATCATGGCTGATGTCTCTTTAACTCCATCCAGCTGCCTTGGTTCCACAACCTTTAGTACACCTGCTTTACAAATCTCTAAAATTCTCCTGCCCTCTTTTGTGTAACTCTGCCACGCGGTCTATCGCGAGAAATTTCAGTGTTCAATTGCAAGGGGAACTGACAGAGAGCTCTACTTTTAGAAGTACTGTGGCATCTGAATGGGGAAGGGGAGTGTCCCGCATGTTATTTTTCAATAGTTATCAGCTTACTTATCAGCTGGTAGCAACTCCCAGTTGGATGTAGATTCCTTCCTGTCCCATCCAGGACTTGAGCACCCAAACCTAGGCTGTCACTGCAGCCCTGTATTGCACTGTCAGAGGTTTATAGGGTGAACTAAACTCAGGATCTAAACTCGAGGATCTGTTTGGCTGTTCAGGGGAATGTACAAGATTCCATGGCTCTATTCAAGGCAAAGCAAGGATTTCTCTGATATCCTGGTGAAAATTCATCCCTCAATCAGCAAGATCAAAAGAGATTAACTGAACCTTCATTTGATTACTGTTTGTCTGGCCTGACTGTGTGTAAATTGATTGCCTATATGCCATGGGCTGCACCTCAAAAATAAATCATTGGCCATAATGCACTTTCTAGGTTCAGTGTGTGATCCAGTTCACTGTTGACGCTGGTCCATTCCTCTTGCAAGTATTAGATTTTTCAGCAATGTTTTGAGGACCTGAAAGATGTGATGTGACTATAGGCTCTTGGTTGAGTCCTATTGATGGAGACATTTATTTTGTTTTATAAAAGTACAGTCTCCTTTCAAAAGACCCATTGGCTGAATTTTTCCCACATCAGGCGGCCGCAGTGGGAGCAGATAGGGGCAGTCGTGGAGCTGCCCGCCGCCCCCGATCGGCTCTGCACTGCCACCTGCGATCGGCTCTGCACCGCCATATTATGCGGCGGGCCGCCCACTATAATACGGTAATGCTCACCGCTACCTGTGCAGGCGGGGGGAGGAGGGAGAGTCGGGTCCTGTGCTCTTTCGCACATGCACGTGAAAGAGCACTTCAGTCCCTCAGAGGCACGGAGCTGCCTCAGGAAGATTGAAGCGCTTTTGAAAGCAGTAAATAAAACCAATAAAAATTATTGAAACACGTCCCCCCATGTGACTGTGTCACACGAGGGTGGGACATGTTTTTATTTTTCGGAAAAACTTGCTGTTTAATTCATGAAAGCTTTAGGGAACCTCGTCCCGCTTGTGGATGAGGTTTCCCAAAGAACATAAAGGCCGCTTGGCCTTTTTGCCTGCCCGCCAGCCTGGTCAGGCAGTGTCAACTTGACATTAATTAACGGCCTTAAAAGGCCTATCAATTGTCGGCGGGTGCGCAATCGACTTTGGCGCGCGCCCGCCAAATGAATCATCGCGAGACAGCGCATTGACTTCGGGACCCACACCCAACATCATCACACGTCATTTAACACGCCGGCATGTCAGGCCCCATCCCCCGCACGCTGACTGACCATTATTCCTTTCCTGTTCCATACAGTAATGCACTCTGTAGAACATGACGGAAAACTGTAAGTTAGTTTGTAGGTGCCAGCTTGTCCTGCATGAATAGAGATGGAGAGTGTAAACAGGATGCCTGCCAGGCCAGATGATATGTTCTGTCAGGGTAGAGATTGAGGCTAGCGCTAACTAACCGGTTAAGTTGTTTTAGCCATTGCCAGTATATTACACTCTTCCCCTCCCCAGTTAGATGACAGTGTTCCCTTTAAGGCATCAAACACTAATCTTTAGAAAGCAAAGGCGATTGTGGCAAGTTTAAAATCAGGCTTTTTGAAAAATCTAATACCTTTCAGAGGCAATGACCAGATTATCTCATGACCATTGTGTGGCTTTATGTGTAGGCTTTGGAAAGGTAAGAGCCAAAGGGTGTACTCCCAAGACTGGAGGAATGATTGCATGTTGGATATCTCTGAGATGCTTGTCAAATCACAGGCAGAAAATTGCCATTATATTGTTGGAATGCCATGTTGAATAAACAAAAGGCGGAATCGTCCCAGATTTGCACTAAGCGTGGTAGCGGGCGTGTAAAATGATGTTTCACCCATCAGCCGCAATGGTGGCTTTTCACTCCATGTAGTCCCGAACCCGCCGCGTTAATTAATCCATTCCTGGGAAACAGGCTGTTTCCATGGCGGGCAGGCTCTCATTCGCCCACCACGCCATCATCTCATTGTTTCATCACACTGGGCACCATGTTTAAAGTGCAGCCACACACACACCTCTCAGCGCTTCCAGCCCAGGACTACTGCAAAGAAGGAATGGCCCTGAAAGGCAAAAAGACCACAGCCCCCAGGTTCAATGTCGCGTCCCTCGAGTGCCTTTTGGACGCAGTGGAGGCTCGGCGTGATTTACTCTACCCCCACTCTGGCCGCAGGATGGGCAGCAACATCACCAATCTGGCTTGGGAGGCGGTGTTAGCTGTGGTCAGTGCCAACGTCCTTCAAAAGAGGACAGCCACCCAGTGCCGCAAGAGGATGGTAAGTCACTCTTCTCACACTCTCAGCTCACGGACTCACAAACCCATCACACATCCACAGGGATCTCACTCACTGCCAGTTCAAGGGGCATCACCATTCACTGTCTCACATTCACTGTCATTGTCCTCATCCTGCCCATGGGATCACTCACCACCCACACATGCCAGGCAAATTTATCATCTGGCCTGACAGGCATCCTGCTTACACTCTCTCCATCTCTATTCATGCAGGACAAGCTGGCACACAACAAGAGGGAGAGGTCGCAGGCTGGTGGAGGAATGCCTGAAATCAAGGTCCTCACAGACTTTGAAAACAGAGCCATCCAGCTGGCCGGCGATGCCCGGAACCGGTCCTGTGTTGACGGTGAGGTTGGAGGCGCTCAACCAAGTGAGGATCCAGCAGTGCAACATCCATCAGACAACCAGGCTGTGAATGATGTGTCCTGTTTCACAGGCCACTGCCATGCACTGATTATCTCCCCTGGCTTCCGCAGGCACATCTGGGAAACTGCCAAGAGAGTCCATGACCCAGGGCCTCCAATCAAGACCCAAAGAAACCTCTGAAGAGGAATCTGGAGGCACCCTCTCTGAAGTCCCATCACAGTGCTCACCCACACCCTCCACCAGTGCAGAAACACACACTTTGGTGGGATCTAGCTTTAGAGTAGCCTCGGGATTACAATCTGGTGGGCACATCGCACTGTCTGGTCCACAGCAGGTGGAGGCAGGAACTTCCCAGATGTCCAGCACCTGGAGGACTGCTGGGGGCCAGAACGTTGCTGAGTCTGAAACAGATGATGAGCCTCTGGACTCGGGCATGTCACAGTTGCTGGAGCTGCAAAGGCAAGCTCGGGAACATCAGGAAGGGATGTCCACTGCACTCTTCAGATTGCAAGGCATAATGGAGGAGTCCATCTGTCTTCTGAGGTGATAGCACCGGAATGCCAATGCACCGAGGTCAGCATTGGCAAGATCGCATCCGCCATGGAGACCTTGGTCCAGGATGTCACTCCTGCGTGGGCTCAACTCCATCGCTGATGCCATAGTTGGCCTCCAACAGGGTGCGGGGCAGCTTGATCTCACTCTAGCTACCCCATCTCCTCAAGGAGTCAGCCAGGGGACCTTGGGCAACCATATGGGGTAGGATCAGCAGGTGCACCCCCTGAGGCCATCCATCCACGGAATGTCCATCTAAACTGAATCCCCTCTTCCTGTGACCTCAGCAGCTCCAGCTCCACAGGCCAAGGAGGATGCCACTGCCATAGCAGGACCTCGAAAGTAGGCCGGGACCCTCCAGATGTCAGCCTTCCAGAGGACGCCCACCCAGGTCATCACAGACAGGGTGTCACAGTCAGCAGGCTGCCTCCACCTCTGCTGTGGATGTCAGGGGAGCACCAAGACAGAGCAGCAGGGTTAGGAAAGTTAAGATGTAACTCTTTCGAGTACAAACCCATTTCCATCTGTTTTAGATGAAGTTACATTGTTTGCCAGTGTGAGATTTGCACTCTTGATCTTGGGGTTACAAACCCAGTACCATAACCACTTGGCTATTTAGGCCAAACAAAAGTTAAGATGTAACTCTTTCGAGTACAAACACATTTCCATCTGTTTCCAGATGAAGTTACATTGTTCCATAGTTTGCCATTGTGAGATTTGAACTCTTGATCTTGGGGTTATAAACCCAGTACCATAACCACTTGGCTATTTAGGCCAAGCAAAGTTAAGATGTAGTTGCACAGCCTGGGCACAGGTGTTAATCACATGCATATACTGTTCACTATTGTCAATAAACTCCCAAGAATGTCTCCCTGCCTGTGACTCCTTGTTCTGATGAGCAGTGTTCATGTCACTCAGATGTGAAACCTTTCTGCACAAGATAAAGGCAGGTGTCTCAGTCCAGGGTCTCTTCCCTGTGCAGTGTGTAACCTTCAGGCCAAAGTGATGGTCCAGCCTCACACGCCCTGGACACATTACTGATGCCTGCATCTCGATGGTGCTGGTCATTGCTGCCAGAATGTCGTGGGCAGGTGTCACAGGGTTCCCTCATTCTCTCTGTGTGCTCTCTGCACCTTTAAGTTGGGACTGGCCCCCATCTCATCATCATCTGTGACCAGTGATGCTGTGCTCCTGAAGGGCTCAGGTACTGAAGGCTGGCAAAGGACCAGGTGCTTTTAAAGTTTCATGGCTGCATCTCTATGATATGACCCTGACCACAAAGCGCAAGCAAACTGCCCTCAGCCAGACAGGACATCCTCAGAGGCTATGTTAAGAAATATGGAGTGTCCTCACTGCATGTCATCATCATCCTCCTGCAAACGAGTGACTATTAGGGCCTCCAGTGCATCTCCATGACAGGAGCATTCTCACAGACTGTATGTGTGCTGCTACAAGCTAAACTAGAGTCAAACATTCACAGAAGCTATGTGAGGATCTATGGTGTCTCCTCACTGCAAGTCGTCATCATCCTCCACGAATTTAGCAGCTCTGAGGGCCTCCAGAGCGCCTGCCTTGTCTGGCCAGTGTGATCGCCTCATCACCATCATCGTCACCTTCAAGGACCTCCTCACATTCATCACCATCAGCGTCCTCATCGGAGGAGACCTCCAGCTCCTCCATCTCCTCCTCAGCCGGCTCCTCTGTTGCAGTGCCAGGTTGTAAAGGGTGTAGCAGGTGACGACGATGTGTGATACCCTCTGTGGACTGTATTGCAGGCTCCAGTAGACCGGTCCAGGCACCGGAACCTATCTTCAGCATCCCAATGGTCTGTTCCACCAAGTTGCAAATTGCAGCATGAGCCTCACGTGTGTGGCTGGAAGCTTGTGATATCCCACAGGGGTCACCTGTGGAGCCCTGAAAGGAGCGACTGGTGTAGAAATTGAGCACCGCGGTCACTTTCACGGCCACTGGCAGTGGATGCCCTCCATGTCCCTGTGGCACCAAATCCTTCAGCAGGTGGCATATATGACTGACCAGTTCCCTGGACATTCGCAGTCTTCAGCGACACTGGTTCTTGGTCATCTGCAGGAATGAAAGGCGGTGTCTATAGTCCCTGGGTCTAGCTCGGCGCCGACCAGTGACGGCTCACTGTGGCTCTTCAGTGGCATGTGTGGGAGCCCCAACTGCCCCTTCTTCCTGAGGTTGCTGCTGCCACCTCTCCATAGCCAGGCACCTCCGTCACTCTCTCCTCCATCGTCTTCACTCTCTGTACGCCACGAGGTGCATAGCTAGGTCACCAGGCTCCGTGATCCTGATCTACTCCTGCAGGGTGAAATATAGAGATGTGTGGGTTAGCAAGGGGTGTAATAGGAACCTCTCTTGGTTAAGTCTGAAGGCCTCTTAACTCACCCTGGAAAGTGCTGGCAATCACTTGGATGGTCAGAGTTTAGTGCGCTGTATGGCTGCCCGAAACCCCACCCACCTCCGCCCCCTCTCCACCTGACCGATTGGCAGCAGCTTTGCCCATTGGACTGCAGGCTGTGCTCTCAGCTCAGGTAGAGACATTCTCCTAACCTGCACTGCAAGGCTGCCCTGTTAGCTTGAACCATGGGGGAGACTGGTCCAAACCAGGATGATGACATTACAAGGGGCTGTGAGTGTCTCCACCAGTGACTGCTCCATGGCCAGCTTTAGCGAGGAGATTATACAACATACCCAGACGTCCAACTGTTCTGCAGTCCACTAAAATGCTCATTAGTTTGCAGTCTGTTCCCAATGGGTGAAAAGCTCTGGAGCACTTGATGGCACTTTGATGTCTCTGCATTGCTCATGTGGGCAGATATTCGAGACACTCGACTCCAATCATATCAATGTGGCTGTGTCTGAACTGCGCCTCTGCCCCACATATGCTTATGCAATACCTCCAACCACAGGCCAGCCCTTGACCCCCACCTCCCACTCCCCTCCCCCAATGCTTGAAGTCTAACAGACAACCCGGGCAAGAGCTCCACAACGTTACTGTGCACTCACCTCCAAGTTCCCCTCAAAGTGCAGCCTGCCAGATGCAAGCCTTTTATATGTTGTTGTGAAACAGTCGCTGTGTAATCACTCTGATATGGGCGGATTATCCAACGCGGGGTGGGGGGTGGGGTGGGGTGGGGGTGCAGTGGGGGGCGGTGGAATGATTCCAGCGGACTGGACTTACAATAATACGCAGATGTATTACAATGAGGTTCCGGACGTCTGATGGTGGGAAAAGGCCATTGGCGGGCAGTGCGGACGATGGCAAACTGGTTTCAGGATGTCGTGAAACCGATGTTTGGCCTTCCCACCATATCGCCCACTCATGCCACCCGACGCCAGCGGGCACGGTCGATGCCGCCCAAGGTCCTTCATGCGAAACAGCCACTGAGATTGGAAAGAGTGGGAGAGTCGGAGAGGTCAGTAGGTCGGGATTAGGAGAAACCAATCTTGCATTTGAAAAGTTTGGGAGGAGGATAAGGCTGCTTTGGAGGGAGCGGGTGTTGGGGATGGGCTTAGAGAAGAAGTTCCACAGGCTTGAGGTCCAGGGAAGGAAAGAGTTTGAACAGAGAAGAGAGAAGATTGCATGACGAACAGAGGAACTAAACAGGTTTACAGTGTTGGAGAGATAGAATGGATAGATTGCAAAGGGTGCCAAAAAAGAGTCAAACGAAGAAGGAGAAGTAGTCAAAAATAACTTAGAAATTATCCGGGATATTGGGACAACCTCACAGAATTTGGCATCTTCACCTCCTGGAAGTGATGTAGAGGAAAGTCATAATTATAAGGAAAGGTCAGAAAAATGTACACTCTTCAGCCTTGAAATGAGATGGACAAGATGCCTTAAGAGGCATCAAGTGAACTGGAGAAAGATAATATTGAGCAATATTTTGGGCGCAGCTCACAGGAACATTGGGACAAACTGGGAAAAAAGGCATGATTAATGGCAGGATGTGCTTCACACAAAGAATAATCCATGCACAGAATGATACTCTGGGATGGGTAATGGAGGCTAACATTCTAGAATCATTCTAGGGGTAGCGAGAGATTGTGAAAAGAGAAACTGTGGTTCCTATCAAAGGCTGGCCTAGAATAGACCCTTCTTTATCTTTGTGACCATGAGAGGCTGTGGTAATTTTGCTTTAAGTAACCCAAGAAGATCTTCCACTTATAAACTGCACAGTTCTCACTGAGTGTTAGTCTCGTGGCTCCTGTTAGGACCTCCATCACATGTAGATATCTAATCTGCAAGGAGCCTCGACAGATTGTAGCTGTCTTGTTGATCCTGTCAATTCAGCCTCTATTAAGACTATTAAGTCAAGGTGAATTTGATGCAGAAATATTGGAGTTATGTCATTAGTGAGCAGTAAACCATTGAAGGCATTGAAAACCCTGTTGTAACTGTTGTGATTGGTTTGGGTGCTGAGAGCTTTGAGCTCATGCAGCACCATGCATCACCTCTGTGGTCCTTCCAGCCTCTTGCCTCAGCCTCTGCTGAGACTATTAACCCCATACGATGCTAGGGGGGGGCACTTGAGAGAATTACTGGTGCCAAAGTTTGCCTCTGTCAGAGGCGTGGAGGGCCCAGCTGGGTGTGAGCTTGGTGATAACTGGGTGAAGAGGGGACGGTCTGTTCTGTCGTAATCGATTTCTGGGGGAAGGAGTCCAGTGAAGGTTACTGGCCCCTAGTGTGCCACTGCCATCTGGATTGTACTCACCACGTTGTGTACCCTTCAGTGGCACAAGTGGAACTTGTCTCAGCCAGCCTGTAGCCTTTGATTTTAGTCTCGTGAGCCAAAGCTTGTATTGTTACCCTACAGGAGCAAATTACAGGAGGAAAGATGCCTTACGCATCGAGGATTTAGAGGAAGTTTCTGAAGGCAAACAACAGTCTGCAGCCCTCGACCTCCTTCCTATCACATCCTCGGTCTGCCCTTCATTGCCTGGCCTTGATCCCTGCTCAGGGTCAAGAACAGAGTCATTTATATATTGAGGGCAGATGTCAACACCATTCATGCTGTCAGCTTCAGCTGGAGGGAGAGAATATCAGCAGCCAGCATTTGCCATAAGGCAGTATGGGCATCAGAACTGATGGGAGGGCCCAAAAAATACACAGTTAACATTTGCATTTTGTCTCATTCAATTGATTTCTCTGCAATAGGTTGCACTGGACAAACTTCCAGTTCTAAACTCCCTTCCCCTCAACCCTACCAATCCCACACCAATTCTGGGTGCACGGTGCATAGACATCCCTTGCACTTCATGTTGTTAGGGCACAACAGCTGGGTAAAGCATCACATGATTTCATCCTGACATTTGCCACCTTTTATACTCTGCCCGCCCATATTTGGTGACTGCCCTAACTCCCTGTCAATGGAAAATGGCAGCATTGTCATTGGGGGAAGGAAGCAAGAGGGATGGTTCCTTATCTTGTTGACCTCCTATTCAGGTCAAATTGGTTAACTTGCAGGACCTTTCAAGGAACCTGATCCCCATCTCTGAATAGCAAATAGGACATGCACATCTCTGGCCTTAGAGTTCCAGAAGAACAAAAAGACTAGTGTTAATACAGCACCTCACATGACCTCAAGACACCTAAAAGTTGCTTCTAAAGCCAATTAAGCACCTTGGAAATGTAGTCTCCTGTAATATAGAAAGCATGGCAGTAAATTCATGCATAGAATGAAAAAAATTGATCTAAATGATCAGCTCATTTGTTTTAGTTGTTGGTTAAGGGATAAATATTGGCCAAAATAATGGGGAGAATTCAGCTGCTTTACTTCAAAATGGAGCCTTGAGAATATTTAGTTCTACCTGAGAGGGCAGACTGGGCCTTGCAAGAAGAGGTTTTTGTCATGAGTTGTGGTTAGAGAAATCAGGCCTCTTGCAAAATAACAGGCAGAATGTACACGGGACTCAGGGCACTATCGAGAGGGGCAACACAGTGGAAACTTGGACTTCGGTGAGAGGGAGAGAGAGAAAGCATGCAACAAGAGCTGAGATTCTCACCTGTTTGGGGTGGAAGGCATAAAAAGCCTTAGGGTCTCCAAGTTGGACATAGCCCAATTAAGAATAGGAGAAAGGGTTGGGAGCAAGGCAGTAAGAGACGGCACAGTGTCTTGAAGAACCTGTGCTTTTTGTCCCAGGATCTGAAATGTTCTATTGGATCACTCAATGCATTTGTACAGCACCTAGTCACACCCTCAGGACAGCCTGTGCTTTGCAGCTAATACGATGAACATATGAATTCGGAGCAGGCATAGGCCATTCAACCCCTTGAACCTGCTGTGCCATTTGATAAGATCATAGCTGATTTGATTGCGGCCTCTCCTTTCCTGTCTACACCCTATATCCTTTGACTTCCATGTCAGCCAATAATCTATTTAACTCAACCTTAATAATATTCAATGCCCCAGCCTCCACTGCTGTCTAGGGAAGAGAATTCCACAGACTAACAATCCTCAGGAAAAAAAAAATTCTCCTCATCTCTGTCTTAAATGGGAGACCCCTTATTATTAAACTGTGGCTCATAGTTCTAGTCTGTCCCACAAGGGAAAACATCCTCTCAGGAGCACCCTGTCAATTTATCACAGAACCTTATAACTTACCTAAAAGAATTAATAACTATAACTTAATAACCTTAATCACTATAACAACAAAGTTAGCTTACCTATAACATTAATTAACAGACAAGAGGCTACGAGCAGTACATGAGACAAATGTAATCTGTTTCTGATGGTGTTAGTTAAAGAAAGTCATTGAGTTCTTTATGAAAACCCCATTACTCTGCCTCCAATAGTGCTGTGAGATCTTTTAGGCACACCTCATCAGACAGGCAGTTTTAACATCTGATCTGAAAGATGGTGTTGCATTGGCATTAACATGTCAGCCTAGACTATGGGTTCAAGTTCTGGAGTAGAGCTTGAACCCATATCTTTCCTAGCTGTGGATTGTCTTACTGAAAAGTAACATTATTAAAAGGAAATGACTCATGAGGCTGCTGCATGGGGGGGGGCCACAGGAATATTAACGAGGGCTTTAGTGCTCATGGAATGATGGAGGATACAGAATCATAGAATAGTTACAGCACAGAAGGAGGCCATTTGGCCCATCAAGTCTGCACCAGCTCTTTGCAAAAGAGGAGTTGATTTCCTTGTGAGTTGTGTGTGTTAATGCCCCTGTGAAAGGTGTGGGTACTGTTAGTGGGTGGAGGTGTATAGACCAGGTGACACAAAGGGCTAAATTTCACATTGTGGGCAGAACCCCTGCTCTCTGGGGTAAAAGTCAGGACAAGCCACCTGGCTTGAAATGGGAGTTCAACTCCATAGGGGTGGGGTCCCGCCTCCGAGAGCTGCCAGCCAATCTGATGATTGGGCAGCTCTCTTGGGCCTGCAGCGCCACTGGGAGCAGTGGCCACTGCAGAGACTGCAGGCTGTCCCCGAAAGAAGAGGAGCATTCGAGCTGGGACAAAGGTAAGCTGGTGGGCCACAGCTTGGGGTGGGGTGGGGAGTGAGCTGCACAGGGCAGGGGGGAGGGGAAACTAGGAGGGGGGGGACTCCGTTGAGCACAGGGAGTCCAAAAAGGAGATGGCAACCCCCATTGCTTGGTCACCAGGTTTTATCTGGCAGGCTGGACACTTGGCGTTGGCACCTCCTGTTGTGGGTAAAATCCAGGTGGCTGCAAGGGGAGGCCCTTAAATGGCCATTATTTGGCCACTTAAGGGCCTCAATTGGCCTAGGGCAAGCAAGCCGCCCAGTGCCTCCTCCCAGTGCTGACGAAATTGCAGTGGAGCCGATAAGGGTGGGTAGGTATCCGTAATGACATTATTGACATGGCGCCCAAATTTACCGTCCCTCGCCCACTGCCATACCACCCCCCTGGGGGGAGGGGCATAAAATTCTGACCAGAGTTCCCAAAACCAGTGACAGATATAAATAAGACATTTGCTGTCCCTGTCCGGGATGTAACATGTCAACTCTTCTCACCTGCCCCGTCACATCTGTGTGTTTTAATTTTGGAAGTGTTCAAATACCAGAACCTGGCACAGGCTATCCCTGAAATATTTCTGAAAGATCTGACAATTTTCCATTTCAAACTCTTTATCCCTGCGATGTGCTTTGCTGGCCGGAGGGATGAGCAGCAATAGAAACAGCATGCTTTGTAAAGACATTTAACGTGTGAATCCCTGGCTGGGAAACTTATGTCAGCTTAGGCTGAAGAGATGCTAAAGGATCTCCTCAGGTATCAGAGACTGGTATCTAAAGAGTCACTTAACAAAACAGCAAGAATTTGAACATTAAGCAACAGGAATCTACAGCAATACCTGAGTCTGGCTCAACAATAAACCATGTCCACAGCAGATGGGCTGGGAGGAAGTCTCTAGCTGGGCTAATGGGGTGGGGGCTTACCTCCTTAGTTTTAGTGGAGATTACAGCACAGACAGTGGATACAAATTAAATAGCCGGGGAAGAATAGAGGTGACAGAGAGTCATCTTTGGTTACAGTAAAAACAAACTGTGTTTTCTAAACAATGCTTATAATTGGGCTTGGAAGGTTATACCCATCAACATTCCCACCTTGTTTCTGAGTCTCTGTGTTGGAGTGAGAACGCCCTCTTATTTCTGTCACTTGGTTTTAACACTCTGAATTATCAGACAGGCTTAAAACAAGAGCGTGTACCACATAGGCCCCTTTTGGTTCAGCGCTGGAAGCTAAATCTCACAGGAGTTCAATTGTTGCGGAGTACGTCAGAAAGTATTACTCAAATCAGGTCAACTAATAAACCAACAGGCCTCACCTCAGGACTCGTCTCATTGGCTAAGGTTTTGGTCACCGCTCCTTTCTTTTGAATATTGTCCATTTTTTTGCCAACACTTTTGTGAAGCGCTTTCGGATGTGTTTCTGCAATAAGGACTCCGGAGAAACGCAAGTTGCTTCTGTTGTTTGCTGCTTGTGAGCCCTTGCTGTGAGCAACTGCTCTGCCCTATTTACTTGTGTGACTCCAGGAGGATTTCATTGGCTGTAAAGCAGTCTGGGATGGGGTGACTTTGTGAAAGTCACTATATAAATGCAAACCTTCCTTCCCTTTATCAATGGAATTTTTAAACAGTCTTTAGGGAAGTAAATCTGCCATCCTTACTTGGGTCAGCCTATGTGTGACTCCAGGCCCACAGCAGTGTGGTTGACTCTTAAAAAAGCCCTCTGTACACCCACATCCCATAAACAAACTAAAAAAAAACACAATTTGTATTGACATAGTGTCTTTAACATAGTAAGCTTCACAAGAACATTATCAGACACAATTTAGTGTTGAGTCTAGCAGATAGGTTTTAAGGGGCAATTTGGAGCAGAGAGGTGAGCAGGTTGGGGAGCGAGGGTGGGGTGGTTTGCTAGAGTCCCCAAGTTCGGATTCTAGACAGCTAAAGGCATGGCCATCAATGTGAAGCAAAGGAAATTGGAGATGTGCAAAAAACCAGGATTGGAGGGGCACAGAGATCTCAGAGGTTTGTAGGGCTGTTAAGGGAAGGGGTGAAGTCATTGAGGAATTTGAACTCAATTACTGAGAGGTTTCTCTCAGCACTGTACAACCTGAAGGCAAAAACAGTGTGGCACCCCATTTTGCAGACTGAAAGTATTCTCCTTGATAAAATCCTCACCCTGTTTTGCAAATTTGTCTTACCCCTCACCCCACCCTATTTCGCAAAATCCTTCCAGCTCTTCTCTTCCCCCACCCTCTCCGCACCCCTGGAACTTGCACACACTAAATCTGCCCTTGTGTGAACTCCCTTGAATCACTGGTGTTGATCTGTCTTGTTCCTTTCCCCTTCCCCAAACCTCACCACCATTCTCTTCACCTCTTTTTCCCTCAAAAATGATCTTTTCAGTCAAATCCCTGGTTACCTGCTCTCTGTAACTCCTAATTATCTCCATTTTCAGATGGAGAGTAAGTCTTGAGACTTCTTAATACATTTATGACTAATAAAATTCTGTCTTCTTACATTGCAACTATAGTTGGTTACTTCTCTCTGTCCATCTCTCTTTTCTCCATTGCTGCACTCCATCTGCCTGAAGTCTTTGCCATTCCACACATGAAATAGCCACAGCTTTGCGTGGATGACCCCAGCCTCTCTGTTACCTGTGGCTCCCCTCTCACCTGGGGACTGTGCAGACCATCACAAAATGCTTGCGCTGGTTCAGAACTTACCACCGGAGTCACGGCATCTCTAGAATGATTGTTTGCGATATTAATGTACAAACACTTGACACATTGGCATGAAATTCTGCTGTACCCCTGTTTTAACTTTATTTTTAGTAGGCTCATGCTTCCATTAAGATACTGAACAAAGTAATTTGATATGTATATGTTAAATGTTTTGCATAAATATCACACATTTCAGGGCTAATGAGATTTTATAAACGTTATTAAAAAGCAGCCATGGCTTTGTACATGTTTGTGTGTGTGTTGTGTGTTGTGTGTGTGCATATGTCTGTGAATGTGTGTGTGGCTGTGTGTCTGTGTGTGTATTTCTGTGTGTGTGTGTCTCTGAGTGTGTGGTTCTGTCCATGTCTGTGTATCTATCTGTGTGTGTGCGTGTTTAATCGAACCTTGCTTGTTGAACTGCTCATGAGAAGGGCATTCTACCCTGGCTGTAGCTCAACATTTCATCTCCTTCATGTTTTGCAGAGAACACAAGATAATAAAATATTTGCAATTTATTAATCAACAGTCTAATTACTGGTCAGCTAATGACATTTTCTCTTGGTATCTTAATTGTTTCATCTATTGTGCTCTGCTTAGCACCATAGATTAAACAGACTCATCAAGGTGATTATCTGAAACTGCCTACTAAGGAAAATGAGGAGCTGGGGTCAGATTGAATCATAGAATTGTTATTGCACAGAAGGAGGCCTTTCAGCCCATCGTCTCTGCACCAGCTCCCTGAATGAGCACTTCACTTAGTGCCATTTTCCTGCCTTCTCCCCCTAACCCTGCACATTCTTCTTTTTCAGATAAATCGGATTCCCTTTTAAATGCTTCAGTTGAACCACACTCTCAGGCAGTGCATTCCAGACCCTAACCACTCGCTGCGTGAAAAAGTTTTTCTCATGTCATCTTTTGCTTCTTTTGCCAGTTTTGGCTGTAATCATGGCTGACACAACACATCCACATGTGGGGGCATGGGCACACACTCACATTCTCAAACTCACTCTCCCTCTTACACTCTCACACATACACACACACACACACATGCGCACTGACATGTACATACTCACACACACACACACACACACACACACACACACATACATACAGACACACACACACACACACAGACACACACACACACACACACACACACACACACACACACACACACACACACACACACACACACACACACACACACACACACACACAGACACTCAAATCCACCAAAGGGTTGTTAATTCTCTAAAACACCACAAAGTAATCAAGCTGTATATAAGGTTTTGTTTATTTTTTTTTGCAGGCCGTGACATGGCGAGTACAACTTTACCTGGCTATCCTCCACATGTTCCACCGACTGGGCAGGGCAGCTACTCCACTTCCACATTGGCTGGCATGGTACCAGGTAACTCAAAAGTTTAATGAGTGGTCTTCAAGGTGAAGGGTGATGATAGTGAAGTCACAGCCTGGGGAATATTTCACTGAGACATATGCACCCTTGCTATGCTGGGTTTGCATATTATATACAGCAATTAGCCACCACCAATTTGAGACTGGCAGTACAATGTCAAGCAGGGCAAAGTGCATCATTACATGGGGCAGAATTTTCTCCCCCTCTGGGGGGATATTTAGGAGCTGGCACGTGGAGGCGTACCTCCGATTGGTGCCCCTGATCGGGGGCGCACCGCCATTTTGTGTGGGCGGGCCAATTAAGGCCCGCCCAGCGTGGCACCCGCAAGGAAGCGTTATGTGCTCCCTGTGTGGGAGGGGGGTAATCCCTGAGCTGAGAGTGCGCTGTTTCGTACATGCGCATGAAAGAGTGCACTCATCACCCTGAGGCTAAGTGCTGCCTCAGGGAGATCGGCTCCACAATAAAAAATCTTAAAAACAGAGAAAAAAAATTTCCCTGACATGTCCCCTCATGTGATGCTGTCACACGAGTTGGGACATGTCCATTACTTTCATTGACAATGTTATTAAAAATTTTAAAACCTACATGAAACCTCATCCCGGCCGTGGATGAGGGTTTGATGCTTTTTCTAATTCTCGCCAGGCCTCCCGGTCTGCTCGCTAACCTTAAGGATGGACGGGCAGGTCAATTAATTACTTTAATGGCTCTGAGAATGGCCTCAGTTGGCCATTGGCAGATTGGTGGGTGCACAGCTGATTCTGCTGAGCCTCCGCCGACCTGAAAACTGAAATGAGGCGGGGTGACGTCGGGAGTTCCGCCTGATGTCATCCCGCGTCATTTTACATGTCGGCGAGCTGGCTCCGCCCCCCACTCGCCAGGAGATCCTGGCCATGAGGTACAATTGACCTGCAGGATTTGATGGGGTATTTTCTATCACCCCCTGGTGGCTGGACATTTCAACTGCAAAACAGTGTCATGGGGTCCAAAGCTGCAGTGATGGCTGGTGGGACCCTGTAGAGTGAGAGAAATAGCGGCTTTTGCAGTTTGGGTACTTACTAATTTATAATTCACTCATTTGCTGTTAAAAACATTCTTTAGGCAATCACTATCTCCTCTGAACTAGGAACAAGCTTCATGAAAAAGCATCAGGCAATCCTTTTTTGGATGCAGGTCAAGATCAGTACCTTGTTTTAGACATCAGTGAGTGATGTTGATATATGTGACTTGATTCAAATTAGCTGAGGTGGAATTGCCAACGCGTAGAATTTTACAAGAGCAGAAGGAGTCCTATCAGTCCATCCTAACTGTACTAGCCCTGTTAAAGAGGTATTCAAACCTAGCCACCTTCCCTCTGCCCCATCCCCATACCCATTAACTGTTTATTTAGCTGCTTCTCCTCTATTATCTACAATGCATTCTGATTCTGCCAGTACAGCTGGGATGGAGCAAACAACTTCCTTCTGTTCTGTAAAATTCTGTGGTTTGACAATTCCACATCATTTTAATTTGAATCAAATCCTGTGTTTCATCACCACTCACTTAATATCTAAAATGGATTCTGATTCTGCCAGTCTTTCTGATGGGGTGTTACATCCTAATCTCTCTAACCTTTCAGTTCATCCTTTTCAGTGATGATCTTAGACTTTTCCCCCTCTAGTTTCTGTTTCCCCAGCCAGTGAGAAAGGCTTTCCTGATTTATTTCACCAATATCCTTTGAACCGGTGACTATGGCACAGGTTTTCATCCCTGGGTCAGGTGCGCTGGGACAGGAGAATTCCCGGCTCTCTGAACCCGACCTTTAAAAATGGACGCCGCAGGGTTGGATTTTGTTCTGGTGGGCGTGCTGGATGGGAAGGAGTGTGGAGTCCTGTCCCTGGAAGGAGTGTGGAGGCTGCCGGGTGTGGAGTCAGGTTGGGCAGAAGGCCTACCTCTCTGCTCTGGCACTGTGTTTAATTATTTGTTTTAAAAAAGAGTAGGGCAAAAACAATCCCTTCATCCCCCACCCCACATCCCCCCCATACCCCATTGATGCTAACCTATGCCAACCCATGCCCCTCCACCGAACCCCCCATGTCCTTGTACCTCCATGCTAAGTAAGTGCCAACTCATACCATGCCGCCCCACCAACCACCCTTTGCCCTTACCCCCTTCATGCCAACTCATCTAGTAGTGTTTGACAGCTCCTTGACAGCTTTGACAGTACCTTGACAACTGAACAGTTCTTTGACTTATTGAAAAGAACTGCAGTTTGACTAACCTCGAAAAGGTTTGCCAAAGGGTTTTTCAGTAAAGGGTTACCTATCCGTTAGGATCCCTTAAAGGGAAGGAATGTCATGATCATGATTTTTGTTAAATAGGGAATGTTAACATTAGAACCTCTTAGAATTCATCACCACTAGGAATCTTTATAGAGACAGGCTTACAGGATCCTTTCTAAAGAGAGAGGCCTAGTGTTTCTGCTAGTTAAATTTGCCTGAACTTGGTCAACCGGTGTAAGAGGTCAAGCAAAGAGCTTTAAGTGCAAGTTACATTGTGCATAACCCGAGTATCTGCAACTTTAAACACTGATTTTAAAAACGTCGCCCTGGAAGATGGACCTACCCACAAAACTGGCCACGCCCCCAGATTGAATTAGTTAATCACCATGGTGATTTACTGCAGATAGCAATTGTTTGCGGCCCCGAGGAGCCTCTTCAAATTAAACTCTCTTTCGTCACACAGGTGCCAGGAGGCACCTTTTAAGAGTTTTTTTTAATGTTAAACATACATAATTTACTAAAAAAACTGACTAATGTGCACTCATGAAACGTGTAAATGGTATATTTTTTAAAGCAACGTAAAAAAGCAATATCGTTTTACTACAATTTATTATAACTCCGGATTGCGCCAGTTCATGCAAGATTTGATGCTTGTGATTAAAAATAGAAAGATTTGCATTTATATCACACCTTTCATGATCACACAATTTCCCTAAATGCTTCACAACCATCTAAGTGCTTTTTGAGGTGTAGTCACTATTGTAGTGCAGTAAAAGGAGCAGCTAGTTTTTGTGCACAGCAAGATCCCACAATCAGCAATGTGATTGCAGATGCTGAACCGAATCTTGCGAGGAGTGGCAATCGCCGTCGGATTGCTACTCGGCGCCGATTTATTTGACCTTATGACAGAGCTCCGCACTTCTGGCCTGGACTTCCAAACCAGGCTTCTCCACACCACGCCTCTTCTTTTTTTTAACGACACTATTTTGGTGAGTTTTCATTCACTAACACAGAGAAAAGCTTTGGGACATTTAAATAGCTTTTCACTGTGTTGGTGAATGAGTGTGAGTGAGGCATGTGGTTAAGTGGGCTGCGTGGCAAGGCAGTAGGGTGGATGGGTGGCCATCTAGATAGGATGGCAGAGCGGGTAGGGCAGCAGGGTGGTAGGTGCCAGCTGGGTAGGGTGGCAGGGTGGTAGGTTTGGTGTCAGGGTGGTGGGTGGCAAGTTGGGTAGTGTGGTGAGGTTGGATCAGGTCGCATCGGAGGGGGGAAGTCACAGGGTCAGGGATGATTCGGAATGTCGGGGGGAGTTGGAGGATGGGGAGGGGGAGTCGGTGGGTCGGGAGCGAGTTGGATGGTCGGGGGTGGGCGGTGGGGGTGGGGTCAGTGGGTCAGGGTGAAACGTAGGTTCAGGGGATTGTTGGTGAGGGTTTGGGGAGTCGGAGGGTTGGAGGAGAGCCAGAGGGTTCAGTAGGTGTAGTCAGGGGTATGGGGTGGTCAGGGGTTGGTCAAGGGCTTAGTCAGGGAGTCAGGGTCAGGGGGGTGGTCATAGGATTAGGGTTAGTCAGGAGGGTCGGGGGGTAGTCAGGGGTCAGCGCGGAGTGGGAAGGTCAGGGGGTAGTCGGGGGGAGTCGGAAGGTCAGCATGTGGTCAGGGGGTCGGGCTGTGCTGGATGGTCGGTGGGTGGTCAGTGTGAGTTATTAAGGGGTCAGCTGTATAGTTACGCAAGAGTTAGACATGGATTTTTACCTGTCTAACATTTCCAGGGTAGCTATCCAGGTATGTAAGTCAAAACCCCCCAAAGTCTCCCACTGCACTCAGAGTTGGAGACTTTTTCGGAGGGTTCCAGTTGTGGGGAATTGCCCATTGCAAGTCCAAACTTCCTGGGCAGTTCCAACACAGTCAGTGCGTTGGGACCTCCGAGGGGTAGAGTTGGGGGGGAGTGGGGTGGGGGGGGGTACATCTGGGGTACGACCATCCGGAGAATGAAATTTCTGGGCCAATCTGTTTTTGTTATGTAAACTGAAGGCTAAACATTGCCTAGGACACCAGGGATACCTCCCCGGATCTTCTTCGAAATAGCGCCACAAGATTTTTACATCTACTTAAGAGGACAGGTGGACTTTAGGTTAACACCTCAGCTGAAAGACAGCACCACTGATATTGCAGCACTCCATCAGTACTGCACTGCCTATGGAACTCCAGAGAAGTCACATTAGTAAACATGTGGACAATTCTATTGTCAAGTGCATTTACTGATCTATCTTAGTCTGTTACTATTTTATACAAGATGAATGCTGTAGAGAAATTATCTCACAAGCCTTGATTTATGCAGACAAGGGTTGCACTTGAACCCACAGTCAAGGGTAATTTAAATTCAATTAATTAAATAGATATGAAATAAAAAGCTCGTATCAGTAATGGTGACAATGGATTACTAGATTGTGGAAGAAACCTAGTCCTTCACTAATGTTCTTTGGGGAAGGAAATCTGCCATCTTTACCCTGTCTGACCTACAAGTGACTCCAGACCTCATTATTAATCCCCTTTACCGAGGACAGGAAAGGGTTAAAACTGAGACGCCACCGCATTCCGGATCTCCGTATTATCGAGAGTGGCGATTCAGGCCCTCGACAAAGCTCCTCGTAAAAGGAGGTGGGAGCCTGCTTAAGATTCAAAAGTCTGGTGTTGTCTTTGGCACCATGACCTGATTATAAGGTCTGCGCAGGGGAACTGCACACAGCCTACAGAACGAGGCCCCAGCTAAGTTTAAGACCTTTCCTTGTCTTTGAACTCATTGTGGGTCAGGAGGAGCAGAGAGAGAGAGAGAGAGAGATAGATACAGAAAGAGATAGCAAAAGGCATAGAGAGAGAGATTGTTTTTAATGTTAAAGAAAGACCGGGATAGAGAGCTAACTCATGTTCAGGTAGATAAAGAGAGCTAAGAGAGACCGAGAGCTGGCTGGCATTAATAGAAGGTAGGCAGTTGGGAAAAATCCAATGTTGAGGAGCAAATTGAACATGTTTGATTACTATCTAGAATGAGATAGGATAGTTCCTCCCAGTCACATATCACCCCAGAGCTCATTACCTAACACGCATTTTCCAGAGTCATCGATAAACATTGTTGTGAGCTGTGCAGATGCTGTGGAGCGTATCTGGTTCCCTCTACTTAACCTGCAGTTCAGGTTCAAGCGAAGCATTTCAGGGTCAGAGAATAGAAGAAAGGTCTGTAAATATTTAAATCACAGTCTTGGTCATGAGTCACAGCCTCCCTCTCCACCCCAGAACTCTCACTAGCGTGCCAATCAATCCTTGCATGAAGGTCCTAGGAGGTTTCAAATGTCCGTGTGTGAAACAAACATTGGCAGCAGGTCCTAGAAGCTGATGGGACTGGATTACTTGGGCCAGTGAAAGTCTTTACAGATTATTGAATCTTTTGCTTCACCCTCCTATGTGCCAGATTTATCAAGCCCTACTCATTTGCAGTAAGAATCACCATCCTTTTAGCTTCAATTTGTATTTAATTGTCTCACTAGTGTATCTAAACAGACTCACTCTTTTTGGCTATAGTTTTAATTTTAACATTCCCTTGATGTCGTCACTTCTGGATAAAGTCGCACTTTCCAATAGGGAACTGTCGATACTGGAGATTTGCTGCTATAGTTGCAGCCACAGTCACTGCTTTTCCATCCAGAAAATTAAAGGGAACATCTTCTGGGTTTTGAAATGTGCAATCCCAATATTGAAGTTCCACCGCTGGAGTGGCATTTGGAAAATCAACCCTGTAACCTCGGCCCCAACTCTTGCCGCACAAGTCTTGCACATGGAATAAGACTTTGCAATTTTTTTTTATTAACCTGTGGCTGACCATAGCACTGTACCTGATAGTTCAGTCACAGAAACTTAGCTGCCCTGGTGAGATTATGAGGGGCTTTGATAGAGATTGAACCGGTGAATCCAGTGAGACCCAATGACTTCCTCTAAACCTGTTTGCTGTTGTCATGTTCCTTCTCTGACCCTCAGACCCGCCCCAGGGAAAGAAGCAGATTATTCAACTACCTTTGTTATAGCTCAGGGCAACCTATCCACCCTGAGAGGGAACCACACAAGCCGCTGGAGTTCTACTGTGCAAACTTAGCACAATCCTTATTCTAATTAAAGATAGTAATGAAATGTTAAGCACATATACTCATTGCTCAGTCTCATCAGTGAGCTCATTTCACATTGAATTTCATTAGTCACTCTCAGTGTCTATTCGCTGTGTTACTCTTTAATGCTTTTGGTTCGGGTCTATGGACAGACAATGTTACTCTTCATTTCTGTTTCTTCTTGGGTGTTCTGTAATGGTTAACTTTGCCAATCTGTGACTTAATTGCACTTATACAGTAAAAATCTGCTTTCACAAAGAGTAGCCATTGCTAGTGTGAGGAGCAAAAGTAGCGAGTAGCAGAGATCCATTTAAGGGGAAGCTAGATCAACACATGAGGGAGAAAGGGATGGAGCAATATACTGATAAGGTTGGGTGAAGAGGCTTGTCTGAAGCATAAACACTGGCACAGACCCATTCAAGGGAAAAGTCTATTTCTGTGCTGTAGGCTGGATATAGTTCTGTGTAACTAGAAAGGCAGAGGTGAAATGCACCAGGGCCAGACTGGGAGGGTGCGTGGTGTGGGGGTGGGGGTGGGGTGGGAGGGCTGGGGGGGAGGGTGCATGGTGTGGGGGCAGGGGTACTGATTGGGGGGGGGGGCGGTGCAGGGCAGGACTGTGGTCTTGCCCCCTCAAGTTTTAAATCCCACTCCTTTACAAAGGGGTGCACTGGGGCAGAACAAAATCGCGTTAGACTTTCTGAACTGTGTCAGACACCAGATTGCTGAAAAGATTTAGTGTAGGAACCCCATTAAGTTTGGTACTTTTTGCCCAACCTGCCTACTCCTTTGGGTTTGAGTGTTGGAGGGCACAGGCAGTCAGGGTTCCAAAATGTATTCCTTGGAATGTCAACCATGGAGTTTTGAAGTGGATTACTCTCCCATCATTGAATTATTTTTTCCGTCTCTATGACCCTGCCCTGGCAAATTATTGCGAGTGCTTCTCACACTTTAGTTAACAAAATTACCTGGATACCTGGTTTAAATTTACGTTGATATATTGGACTTGAATTCTCTGGTTCTAGCTCCCTGCCTTAGTTTGTCACACTGACGCCTCTTCTGTGTACATGTGTAATATTAATCTTCACAGACTCACTAAATTGTTACAGTATAGACAGAGGCCATTCGGCCCATCGTGTCTGCACCGGCTCTCTGAGCATTTTAACTTAGTGCTGGTCTCCTGCCTTTTCCCTGTAACTCTGCACATTGTTTCTATTTAACTACTCACCCAATGCCCTCTTGAATGCCTCAACTGAACCTGCCTCCACCACGCTTCCAGGCCGTGCGTTCCAAACCTGAAACATTCACTGTGTGAAAAACTTCTTTCTCACCTCGCATTTGCTTCTTTTGCAAAACACTTTACAACTGTGACCTTTGGTTCTCGATCCATTTACGAGCGAAAACAATTTCTCCCTACCCACTCTGTCCAGGCCTCTCATGATTTTGAAAACTTCTATCAAGTCTCCTCTTAGCCTTTCCATCTCCAAGGAAAACAGTCCCAACTGCTCCAATCTTTCCTCATGACTGAAGTATCTCATCCCTGGAACCATTCTCGTAAACCTCTTCTGCACTCTCTCCAATGCGTTCACGTCCTTGCTATAGTGTGGCACCCAGAACTGTACACACTACTCCAGCTGAGGTCTAACCTGTGTTTTATATAAGTTCATCATAACGTTCCTGCTCTTGTACACTATGCCTCTACTAATGAAGCCTAGAATACTGTATGCTTTAGAAACAGCTCTCTCTACCTGTCCTGACTTATGTCTTTAATGACTTATGTACATATACACCCAGGTCTCTCTGCTTCTGCACGCCCTTTAGAATAGTATTCTTCATGATACACTGTCTCTCCATGCTCTTTGTACCAAAATGTAACACCTCACACCTCTCCACATTGAACTTCATCTGCCACCTATCTGCCCACTCCACCAATGTGTCAATGTCCTTTTCAAGTTTTACACTGTCCTCCTCACAGTTTACAATTCTCCCAAGTTTTGTGTTGCCCGCGAACTTTGAAATTGTCCCCTGCACACCAAGATATAGATCATGTGTGTATATATATATATATCAGGAAAAGCAAGGGTCCCAATACCAAGCCCTGGGGAACCCCATTCAAACCTTCTTCCAGCCCAAAAAATACCCATTCACCATTACTCTCTGTTTCCTATCCCTCAGCCAATCTTGTATCCATGTTGCTACTGCCCCTTTTATTCCATGACCCATAATTTTTCTCACAACTCGGTTGTGTGGCACTGTATTGAAAGTATTTTGGAAATCCGTATGCACCACATCAACCATCTCTGTTATCTCTTCAAGAAACTCCAGCAAGTTAGCTAGACATAACTTTCCTTTAACAAACCCATACTGACTCTTCAAAATCAATCCACATTTTTCCATGTGACTATTAATTCTATCCCAAATAATTGTTTCTAGAACTTTCCCCACCACCAAAGTTAAACTGACTGGTCTGTAATTGCAGGGCAGATCTTTACAACCTTTTCTGAACAAGGGTGTAATGTTTGCAATTCTCCAGTCCTCCAGCACCTCTCCCAAATCCAGGGAATGAAAGGTTATTGCCAGTGCCTCTGCAATTTCCACTCTCACTTCTGTCAATATTCTTGGATGCACCTCATCCGGTTCCAGTGTTTTATCAACTTTAAGTACCGACAGCTTATCCAATACCTCCTCCTAATCAATTTTAAACCTCTCTAGTGACTGAGTTTCCTCCTCTGTCACCATGGCCTGGGCAGCATCTACCTCGTAGGTAAAGACAGATGCAAAGTATGCCTCTTACCTCTATGTGTAAATCCCCTTTTTGGTCCCTAATCGGCCCTACTCCTCCTTTAACCACCCTTTTACTATTGATGCGCTTATAGAATACTTTGGGATTTCCTTTTACGTTAACTGTCAGTCCTTTTTCAAAATCCCTCTTTGCTTTTCATATTTGCTTTTTCACATCCTTCCTGAACCTTCTGTATTCAGCTTTGTTCTCAATTGTATATCCTACCTGATGCCTGTCGTAAACACACTTTTTCTTCTTTAACTTAATTTCCATCTCCTTTGTCTTCCAGGGAGCTCTGGATTTGTTTGTCCTACCCTTCCCTTTTGAGGGAACATACCTTGACTGTGCCCAAACCATCTCCCCTTTCAAGGTGGCCCATTGTTCAGCTACTGTTTTCCCCACCAGCCTTTGGTTCCAGTCTCTCTGGCCCAGCTCCGTTCTTGCCCCGTTGAAGTTTGCTCTCCGCTGGTTGGTTATTCTTGCTCTGAATTAACCAATGTCATTTTCCACTGTCATCCTAAACCTTATAGTACAATGATCCCTGCCCCCTAAATGTTCCCCCACTGTCACTTATCCACTTGGCCCACCTTATTCCCAAGAACCAGGTCTAGCAGCGCCTCCTTTCTTGTGGCCGGACACAAACTGCTGTAGGAAATTCTCCTGCACACAACCGAGGAACGCTTGTCCCTCACTGCCACTATCCCCGCCTATATACGGGTAATTAAAGTCCCTCATTATAACTACTCGATGATGTTTACACCTCCCTGTAATTTCCTTGCAGATTTGTTCCTCTATATCCTTCCCACTGGCTGGTGGTCTGTATATTACACTGAGCAATGGAATTACACCCTTCTTGTTCCTTAGCTCCAGCCAAATCGATCCTGTCCTTGAATCCTCTGACACATCCTCTTTATCCAGTGCTGCGATACTCTCCTTAACCAAAAACACCAACCCTCCTCCTTTTTCCCCTTTCGTATCTTTTCTCAACACCCTGTAACCAGGAGTATTTAACTGCAAATAAAAGCAAAATACTGCGGATGCTGGAAATCTAGAACAAAAACAAAAATACGTGGAAAAACTCAGCAGGTCTGACAGCATCTGCGGAGAGGGATACAGTTGACGTTTCGAGTCCATATGACCCTTCATGTGTCCGTATAACACCCAGATCTGCCCTGCCTTAAACCAGGTCTCCGTTATCACTACAACATCATAATCCCACAAGACAATCTGTGCCTGTATTCCCATCCCCCCAATATTATTAACTATATTATCTGCATTCATGTACATGCAGTGTAACCCTGATTTAGACTTCATTACTTGCTCCTTACTGTAACTCCATCTATTAACTTACGATTCTCTATTTTAGTGGTATCTGTCTCTCCCAACATTCCGTGCGCCCTGGAATTAATTTCTGATATTCCCTCCTGGTTCCCATACCCCTGCTGAGTTAGTTTAAAACCTCCCCAACAGCATTAGCAAAATGCCCCACGAGGAACTCAGCCCTGGCTCTGTTCAGGTGCAACACATCCGATGTGTACAGGTGCCATCTCCCCCAGAGCCAGTCCCAGTGACCCAGGAATCTAAAGCCCTCCCTCCTGCATCATCTTTCCAGCCACACATTCATCTGTCTTATCTTCCTATTTCTGTACTCATTGACACATGGCACTGGAAGTAATCCGGAGATTACTAGTTTCGAGGCCCTATTTGCTCATTTTCTACCCAGCTTCCTAAATTCCGATTGCAGGACCACATCCCCCTTCCTACCTATGTCGTCAGTACCAATGTGGACCACGACCCCTGGCTGTTCGTCCTCCCCCAAGAATGTCCTGCTGCCATTCTGTGACATCCTTGGCCCTAGCACCAGGGAGGCAGCAAACCATCCTGGAGTCACATTGACAGCCGCAGAAATGCCTGTCTGATCCTCTATCTAAAGAATCCCCTTCTGCTCTTCTTCCTCCCCTCCTGTACAGCTGGGCCACCCGTCGTACCAAGGGCTTGGCTCTTGCTGCACTCCTCCAAGGATCCATTGTCTTCACCGATATCCAGAATGGAAAACCAGTTAGTGAGTGGGACCCCTGGGGACTCCTGCGCTACCTGCCTGTTTCTCTTGGACTGCCTGGCGGACAGCCATTCCTTATCTGGCTGCTTGTCCCGAACCTGTGGTGTGACCACCTCTCTGAACATGCTACCCACATAGTTCTCTGCCTCACGGATGAACCTCAGTGACTCCAGCCGCTGCTCAAGCTCTGAAACGTGGAGCTCCAGCTGGTACAGCCGGTGACACTGCCTGCACATGGGCTCGTCTGGGTCACGAGAAGTGTCCACAGTTCCCCACTTGCCACAGGACGGACGTTGCACTTGGCTGAGCTGTCCTGCCATGCCTTAACCTTCAACTTTTAAATCACTTCATTTGCTTTAACTTTACTTACTTTAACTTTACTCTTGTACTTTTAACTACAAACTGGAGATTAATAGAAAGTAGAAATTCTTCGGCCTTACTCACAAATCAGCTCCCTCGCCTGTGCCTATAAATCCTAACTTTCCCTGTGCTTGTTTAGAAATTGACGTTTTTTAAAACTGCTGGGGTTGAAACACAGTCCCTAACAACAGCTGCTCAAGAACCAATCAGCTCACCACTTTCCTGTTTGCTCCCGCTCAGGTCCGATCTTCATCACGTTGCCTCTTCAATGGATTTGTGCTTCCACTTTTCAAGGCAATATTCCTTCATTGCGCAGATATAATTTTCATTTTCATCCTCATATCTTGTGCTGATGTGGCTCAGTTGGTGGCATTCTAACCTCTGAGCCACAACGTTTCCAGGTTCATGTCCCATTCCAGCACTTGAAAGCACAAATCCAAAGCTGGCACTCTGGAACAGCACTGAGGGAGCTCTGCATGGTTGTAGGTGCTGTGTTTCAGATGCTATTTTAAACCAAGCCTCTGTCTGCTGTCTCAGGTGGGTGTAAAAAATCCCCAGGGTGCTATTTTGAAGCAGAGCATGGGAGTTATCCTCAGTGTCTTGTCCAATATTTATCCCTCAATCAGTAACACACAAAAGAGATCATCTGACAATTATCACATTGTTGTTTGTGGGATCTTGCTGTGCGTGAATTGACTGCTGCGTTTCCTGCATTACAACAGTGATTGCACCTCAGATGTATTTGCCATGCTGGAAAGCGCTCTGAGATGTCCAGTGGTCATGAAAAGCACAATCTAAATGCACCTCTTTCCTGGAGATGAGTTCCTGTGTAATTCAGTGTAGAGATAAACTACGGCAATAAACTCAAGGTGCCCGACAGATCAGGAACCACACAACTCACCCCCAAAATCAAAATGAAAAAGCGTCAAGTTATTCTCTGCTATTTTAAAGCATTTGTTCCTGTGTTTCTTTCCTCAGGCAGTGAATTTTCAGGAAACCCTTACACCCATCCACAGTACACGACTTACAATGAAGCCTGGCGCTTTACCAACCCAGGATTACTAAGTGAGTATTTTCTGTCCGATTGCTGTTTCCTACTTTGTGCCTCTTGCTTCAGAAAGGCCTCTGTAAAATGTGATCCAGTTTTAAGAAATCTTTCACTGTTCACAACTGAGTGAGCAAATCGCTTTATTTAAAAACAAGTGGGCTTATGCATTGGGATTAGTACTGCTTTTCTTAAATATTTTGATGTCCGGTTCACTCTCACCCAAATACAGGGTGCCAATTACAGGTCCTTTTCGATTCCCGTGCTAGTTTACATTTGGATTCCCCTTGATGGGTCAGTGAGTGAGTGCACTGCAGAGTGTAGGATTGTGTCACAACCCTGTCCAATGCTGAGTTGGATGATCTCAGCTATTGTAGCAATGGGGGTGCTGGAAGAGGGAGGGTGTGAATACTACTCTCTGGGTCAGGATTAATCAGCCAGGGTTCCCAAAACTGGTTGTTACCGCAAGACACTGCTGGTAAGTGTGCGTGTGAACATGACATGGAGGACCCGATCGGGCTGAGCTGCGACGGCTCCCCCAGTCGATTAGCCTGCCAATTATTTTTCATTCACCTGTGGGCTGGGTCCCAATGAGTTGCTTTCACCCATGAAACTTGTCCCAACAAGCCCCTGCACCTTCACGAAAGGAAATTGCAAAATCAGAGCAAAATCCATATGGTCGTGAGTCACTGGCTGGTCTTTTGTTTCTAGTGTTTACACTTGGGCTTAAAAATAGGCACAAAGTCACTTAGCAATTTTATAATTTAAACCCTACTCAATGTCGAGAAAAGAAAACCCCACTCCTGTGTTTAAAGCTACTGTTTTCTGTGAAAGGTCAGGGGATGGAACCAATTCTCCATTTCAGATACCCAGAGCTATCATCAAGCAGTTTTTGCTCTGGGACAGAATGGAAGGCAAGTTCCCTCTACTCTGCTGTAACCTCAAAAGAATGTCTGCATCATTTTCCCACTTCAGCCATTGGCTGTGTGAGCCTGCTAGTCAGTTTTGTGGTGTGGGCCTACACCAAATAGAAACTGGTTTACAAATGCTCCTACTTGTTTCACATAGGAGCCTTGCAGCTAGCAGACAGAGTGATCTTTGTCTTTCCAGTCAGTTCAGGATTTGAGCCCAGGTCCCAGAGGTAAAATGATAGTGTCGATCCCACTACACAGCCCAGTCTGCTTAAAGCTGCTTTAATCTTCATGAAGTACAGGCACAATGATGCTTATTCCCCCTTGTTCTGTTTGAATAAGCCTCAGTGATATCAGCAGAGTGTGCGCTATATCTGTCACCTAACCCCAAAACCCCTGGACTTCTCACAGAGAGATCATCTTAATGACATTAGAGCTGGGGTTCCCATCTAAAGGGTTGAAATTAAAGCTGAGTTTTAAATTCTCATCCTTGTTTTCAAATCTCTCCATGACCTGGTCCCTCACTTTCCCTAACCCTCCCAGAATCTCTGTGCTCCTCTAATTCTAGCCCCTTGAATATTCCCGACTTTTATCTTGCCCCCACCCCACACTGATGGCCGTGCCTTCAGTTATCTGGGCGTTAGCTGTGGAATTGGCCCCCTAACCCTCTCCAGCTCTACCTCCCCGTCTTTGAGACGTTCCTTAAACCTTATCTTTTTGACCAAGCTTTTGATTCACGTGCTTTAACATGGCTCAGCGACAGTGTTCCCATGAAGCACCCAGGGTTGTTTAACTGTATTAAAGGTGTCTGATAAATGCAAGTTGCTGTAGTTCCTGTTGCTGAAATGAAGCATTGAGAGTAAACTCCTGGGCTGCAAGGGGTTTATATAAATTTTATTGAACAATTAGAAAACTGTAACCCCACAGAAATTAGACTATTGTTGAAACTATTCTGACAGTGTCACCCAGCTTTGGGAGGCTGGCACACAAAGCAGTGCTAACTTGGTTGGCTGTCTTTCACTTACGACCAGGAATATCCCCCCCCCCCCCCCCACAACCGCCCCCCCCCCCCCCCCCCCCACACACCCACTGTGGGCAGCTACCAGGCTGTTGCCAGGCGCATTAACCCAGCGGGTAAAAATTGGGGCAAATTACCACTGTGTCACTCTCCCCGCTCTTCTGAAGGGCAGACACAGAACAGGATTGGTGGAAGTCTGTGAGTGGGTGCCTCCGAGGAGCCACAAATGTGAAAGGATGACAGGACAGGAAAGAACCTTGGTTTCTTTCAACCATACCAATGTTATGCCTCTTACATCATGTGATATGCACCCTCTAACCCACCCTGGAAGAGGTGATCTCCAGGGAGAGGAGGAAACCTCCTGGCCAATTTGGGAAAAGCAAATCCGGGAATTTCCTCTCTGACCCTCGTTGGCAACAGAAACTGGGCTAGAAGAGTATTGTTGGTGCATTTCCCAGGTGTAGCAATCTGACTGCCCTCACTAAATAACCAAATCAAACCCCGTCTCTCCTGGGTGGGCACTGTTTGTTGATAAGCTTTATATGTCCTTCCAACTGGTCCATCTTCTCCTGTGTTAACTTCCAGGTTCCCCTTATTATTATAGTGCCGCATCCAGGGGTGCTGCACCCCCCACTGCTGCCACTGCCTACGACCGCCACTAGTTACTATGGCAACCACATGAAACTGCAAGATGAATCTCTCGGGCTCCACATTGTACCAGTCTGATCAATTTCAACAGTTGGGATGAAGAACTGGAAACTTAGAAAACAAAGCTGTTAATCTGTGAGAGTGGTGGAAAGGCCAGACAATTGAACGTCCATATTGAACAACGTGGATCTCCCTGACTCCGGCTGCAAATGTTTATCCTTCAAACTGTGGTGCCATTGGTATATTTAAACATTTGGCTTTATTTTCCATTTCAGCCCCATTGGTTCCTATTGACTGGACAGAAAAAAAAATAAAGAAAAGGAAACAAAATAGCTCATATATAGATATATATATATGCGTATATCGTAATGAATGGATTGATTAAAAAAAAACACATTAACAAAAAAAGCTGCTTCAGTGCTCCAAAACATTGACTCAGCATTTGGACGAGCTCATACTCCCCATGTTTGACTTGGTGATTTCAATGATTCCAAATATAACTATACACCTAATAAAACAACAGTGAAAGAAAATCTGTTATTTACATGAAGACCATGTCTGGGAAGGCAACAGCAACATGACAACTGGCGAGTTAAACAAGCGGACTCGTTCCCTGCTGCATTGTGTTTACAAGACGGCGTATCTCAAAGCTTTGGCTCAATGTTGACTCCTATCGTTTTAAATGGAGGGAATACGCTTCACCCAGTACCCCCTCCTCACCACCACCCCTCCCCTCAACTCCCTCGTAACCCCTCTGCCCCTTGTTCCCTCACGCCCACTCCCCAGGGTCAGGGGAGGCTCCGGCTGGTGCACATGCCATCTCCTAGTTGCTTCTTGGCTGCATCATCCTTCCCCATATCCCTTCTCCCAGACTGTACTCACCAAGCTCCATTGAGTGCCCAGCTCACGGCAATCCTCCAGACACCTTTGTTCCTTTGACACACACTCTTTCCAGGAAGCTACCAAAAGCAGTAAGTGCTACCTGTGAGAAGCACCGAGGGCCATGTTTAATCATTCAAACCCTGACACACCCTGTGCAACAATTCTCAGTAAATTTGATTGTGTTTTACTTCTGAAGTTGATGATGGAAGGTTAGGATGAAGACCGAAAAGTAGTTTATTTTCTTCACACAGACGATCTCGGATGAGCGGAAAGGAAAGCCACATAATAGCTGATGTTTCCTTGTACTTTTTTTGCACTAGCTATCTGATTGTACCAATTATGGCTGCAATGGGCTCTGAGTTGGTGAGGGGCACCGATTCCGCAGTAGAACGATATTGTAAAAACACTTTCCTTTATGAGAGAAAAAGAGAGTCAAATAGGCACTTAATTGGCTTGTATTTTGAGTTTACAGTTACTGCACTCCAGTGGTGAAAGGTATTAATGAAGCCAGTAGATAGACATTACAAAATAGCTATATGCTTTGGCAGTTACAGTACACCCTGCCTTTCTGACTACCTGCCAGAAAACAGAGCTTCCATATACAACAGAATTAAGAGCAAGGTTACTTTAGAATGATTCTGATGGTGGGGTAGTGGGGTGGAATATTCATTGGGCTGTCCAGATTATTTTGATAGTACAGATTGATAGTGTGTTCTCCACTCCAAACACTGTTATTCTGTGCAGTGACATAAGAAGCCTATGTTCTGGAGGCTGCTTTGTTCTGCGTCCTCACCACTTCTTACCTGCATGCAAATGCAAAAAAGAGCTGGTGTCTCTCACACGCGCACATGCACACACACACACACACACACACACACACACACACACACATACACACATACAGGTTGGTACCTTATAGGTCGGCTGCTGAATGACACTGGAAGATTTCTCTTCCCCTGCTCTGCGCCCCTTGACAGAACCCTGAAAATGATTTTTAAAGAGTTACAGACAAAGCACAATAGTCACTGCCACAGCACCCCAGCACTTTTGTTTGTCTCTTTCCTGACCTGTTGATGATGGAAGGTTCAGCCCGGGAGCCAACGTCACGCTTGGGTACAACTTTATGAAACCACTGGTGGCGGGGTGGGATGGGCCGGGGCTGGTGGGGTGGAGAATCGGAGGCAGGGGAAGGGATCAAGGGAGTTGTCAAGAAAGAGACACGCAAAGGTTGCAAGATAATGGACAACCTATTTGGTACTGCTCTCTGAAACAACTGATTAAAAAGTGAATGTAATTTTTATTGCAACATTTGCCAAAGACGCGGTTATTGTTAGGTTTTTATTTACAGGACGTATATGCATTGATTGTAAATCAGTATTATAGGTACCTATTACTTAAAAGATTGGGAATTTATATGATAATATGCAGCTGAACCTTCAATGTGCATATTATATGACAATAGAACTGAGTAGAATGAACTGTGGAAAATAATAATCCCAGCAATTACTTAATGTATTGTTACTTGCAAAGGAAGGATTGCTGCTTTGTAGGATGATATTGCTTATAATGTGAAGGAATTCATCTTGTATATATATGTATATATATATATATATACATCACAGCTGCATCCATTAGAGAATACACTGGCACAGCAGTGTCTTGTAGATTTACTGACAAAAGGCAAAAAAAAAATACTCAGCACCTGTTCTGTTAAAAGTGTTTTTGTGCTCCCTACAATGTTCAAATAAAGCACAGCATGGCCCTTCATTCTAGTGGGCACACAGTGCTGAGGAAAGGTAGTCTTTCACACTGGACTTTTTATTTTTTTTGTTTTTGTTTTCCTTCATGAAATGAGAGAAAGAAGTTTTTTTTTTAAAAAAAAAGACGAGATTCATCACTATGCAAATTTTAAGAAATGCTGTGCTTTTTATTCTTTTGCTGTGTTACACTGATATCCGGTTTCGCCTTCCTTTCTTGTGAAACATGCACGCGCGCGCGCACACACACACACACACACACACACCGACACACACACACAGACACACCCACACCCACACACCCACACACACAGCGTCAGATGTGCATGGTAGAAGAACAGGGTGTTGTGACATTGTCCAATTCTGGAGACTGTTTGATCACAGAGATCGTTTCATTGTGATTTGCCATTCCCACACTCGTCATGATGTGGACCTACGTTCTGACCGAGGCCTTGGTGTCCGCCCGCACCTCCGTCAGAGCTGGTTTTTTTTTAAAAAAAAAAAAATTCCATGACCATTAGATGTTTAGTGACAAAACAAAACCCAGTGGAGATCATCGTGATCAACTCTTGCATGCCGTTATCACACTTGCTTACCCAATGGGGTCGGGTGAAAGGGCAGGGGTGGGAAAGCCTGGGTCGGGAAGATTGGGGGGGTGGGGGGGGGGGGGGGGGGGGGTGGGGGGTTGGGGCGGGGGGAGTGGGTGGGTGGGTGTTGGGGGAGACGGAAAGTTCTGGAGAAAAAAAAAACTCACTTGTCTCGCCGAGATATAAAAAAAAAATGCAGATCATGTGATTTAAAGCTTTAATCAGATGGACTGAGAAAGATGTGGTTTTTTTTTTTAAATGTACTTCTTGGGAGAATTTTAAAAATATCCATTCAATGGAAACTCAATTTTTACTTGGTTAAACTGTAAACTGCTGGACTTCCCACAGAGCTGGTGGTGGGAGGTGGGGAGGGGACGGTGGGGGGAGGGGTGGTGGGGGGGGGGGGGGGGGGCGGGAGGGGGGAGGGGGCGTGGGGTGGTACTGGGGTGGTTGGGAGGGGGTCGCTGGTGGATGCCATCACAGCCCAGCGAGAAGTAAGAGGAGCAGAGCGGTTGGGCATGTTGACAAGCCTTTATTCAGTACCTATCGATTGGAATCTCCCTTTGCAAAGCTGATAGTAGGGGCATGATCTTGACACTACTCTCAAGACAATTTGGAAGGGTTTACAAACTGACCCATGTGGCTTTCATTAATGGTTCTATTCTGTTCAGATTTCTTTGTGGCACATGAGAAATAAATTTTTTTGTATGTCTCCTCCGAGTTTTGCCTCTATTATTAATTGGGCTCCTTTTGCAATGGATGGGCAACGGGTGACAAATATTTGGTGAAAAATGGGCCTGGGATTAATTCCCTATCAATTGCTGTCATTGTAAGAGAATCGTGTCTACTTAAGCGATGGAGTATAATGTTGGAAAATGTGAGGTTGTCCGCTTTGGTGGGGAAAGTAGAAAAGCGAAATATTATTTAAATGGAGCAAGACTACAGCGTGCTGCAGCACCGAGCGATCCGAGATCACCACCTATGCGAATCATAAAGGCCTGAATTTTCCTTCCCAAGTCGGGAACGCAGAGTCGGGAGCAATTCTCGGCTCTGCAAACCCGACCCGGGAGAAAGTGCCCCGGAGTGTCGGATTGTCGGTCCGGGAATTCTGGGGGATCCCAGAAAGAGTGCGGGGCTACTGGGGGCAGAGGCAGGCTGGCAAAGGCCAGCCTTGGTGCACTGGCATTTAGACGAGGCGATGAAAATAAACAAAAAAAAAACCCTCACCCTTCACCTCTCACCCAGCTCACACACTCCCATGTGAACCCATGCAACCTCATGCCCCCCAGCGACTGCCCCATCGCCCCTCATACCCTCCATGTCAATCTATACCCCTCCACCCACCACCCATGGCCCTTTATAGCCCCTATGCCAACTTAGTGCCAACTCATGGCCCCCCCCCCACCCGTCATCCTTTGTTCTTACGCCTACCATGCCAACTCATCCAGTTTCTGCCATGGGCAGACCTCAGGACCCATGCTGAGATGAAATAAAGTTAAGTATCTCTTGATGACTTTGCTATTTAAAAAAAACTCTCATTGATTAAAAAAAAACATTCACTACATTTACATTCCTTTAATCCCTTATGAAAACTAGCATTTTTCAATTCATAACCCCACTTCAAGGAGTTTATAACCACTTGGAGCTGTCAACCAAACTGTTGACTGGCAAGTCCTGCGATAATAAAATGTGAAATCAGCTATGCAGCATTAACCCTGTCATGATAACTCTCAAGCTGATGTCAACAGCCAGACTAAAATAGTAAGCATTGATTTTTTTTTTAACCTCCCGACTCTTAAAGTTAAAGGGCAGGGTATTTAAATGTTTTAAGAAGCCTTATGACAGTTCTCTCGGCAACCATCTTGACAGTTCCAATGAGTTTATGCATTTTTTTATGGACATTCATGTCGACTTTAATAATCCAAAAGGGTGCCTAGCACTCCCAAAATGCACCTGACTGGTCCCAGAGGTATCCTAGAACCATCTGCAAAAGTACCTTACCTTGCCAAAGAGCTCTGGCAGCTTTAGACCTTCTCCTACCTGGTTTAAAGCGCACATGTTGACCTGAATTTTCAGCTCGGCGGGCAAGTGCGATCAGCAGGCCCGGGAGCAGTGGGGAAATGGCCGACTGTGATCGCTCCCCGGCCGCGATTTCACGCTGGCTGGCCAGCTGAAATGCTAAGCGCTACCAGGGTGGGGGCGAGTGATGATGTTGCCTCAGGCGCGAGCGCGGGCTGAGAGAAAGCTCCCTGAAGGCAGAGAGCTTCCTCAGGGAGCTGCAGACCCGAAAACCATGAAATAAAGTTTTGAATATCAGGAAAACATGGAGGGTATGAGGGGCGATGGGGCAGTCGCTGGGGGGCATGAGGTTGCATGGGTTCACATGGGAGTGTGTGAGCTGGGTCAGAGGTGAATTGCTCTGTTAATGGGTTTAGTTGCCCTCTTAACTGTTGGCGGGCGCAATTCTGACTTGTGCGCGCGCTTTTTGACCGAAATATCGTGCGAGCGCGGGATGATGTCAGGATGCTCACCCAACATCACCCCGTCCGACTGGGTGCACACCCGCCTGATCAGCATAAAATTCTGCCTGTTGTGTTTTGGACATCACAGAATCACAGAACTGTTACAGTGCAGAAAGAGGCCATTCGGCCCATCGTGTCTGCACCAGCTCTCCAAATGAGCATTGTGACGTCGTGCCATTTTCTTGCCCTTTCCCCGTACCCTCATATATTGTTTTTATTCAAATAATCACCTAATGCTTTGATTGACCTGCCCCCACCACACTTTCAGGCAGTGTGTTCCCGACTCGAACCACTCGCTGTGTGAAAGTTTTTTTCTCACCTTTGCTTCTTTGGTAAATCACTTTAAATTTGTGCCCGCTCATTCTTGATTCTTTTACAAGTGGGAACAGTTTCTCCCTATCTACTCTGTCCAGCCCCCTCATGATTTTGAACACCTCGATCAAATCTCCTCTTAACCTTCTCCTCTCCAAGGAGAACAGTTCCAATCTATCCTCATAGCTGAAGTTTCTTATCCTTGGAACCATTCTCATTAACCCTCCCCAATGCATTCACATCCTTCCTATGGTGTGGTGCCCATAACTGTACACAATACTCCAGCTGAGATTTAACTACTGTCTTATATAAGTTTAGCATAACCTCCTTATTCCTGTACTTTATGCCCCTATTAATAAAGCCCCAGATACTGTATGCTTTATTAATTGCTTTCTCCAGCTGTCTTGCTGATCTATGCACATATACACCCAGATCTTTCTGCTCCTGTACACCCTCTAGAGTGATACCCTTTATTTTGTATTGTCTCTCCATGTCTTTTCTACCAAAAAGCATCACCTCACACTTCTGCACATTGAATTTCATCTGCCACTTATCTGCCCACTCTGCCAATTTGGTTATGTCCTTTTGAAATTTTATACTATTCCCCTCACAGTTTACAATGTTTCCAAGTTTTTTATCATCCACAACTTTGAAATTATCCCTGCACACCAAGATCTAGATGATTAATATATATCAGGAACAGTAAGGGTCCCAAAACTGACCTCTGGGGAACACCACTACAAACCTTCCTCCAGCCCGAAAAATATCCATTAACCATTACTCTGTTCCTGTTACTCACGTTGTATCCACGTTGCTACTGTCCCTTTCATCGCATGAAATCATCCCACCAGCCAAGATCATAACTGACTGAGGCAGCTGCATTTTAACATGTGCAGTTGCCTCAGTGAACCATGGGCGTGTAAGTAAGAACCTGCCCCATTTCTCCCCCTGCGGAAATGGTGGAGGCCGGGTTGGGGGGCAGTACTTCCAGATCTGGGCCTCTGTTGTTATTTTCGTAAAAGTGGAAAGTCTCCCTGTCTGTGCGAAAATACAGACCAAAATGTTAGTATGTAGGTACAGCAAGTTTTAGGAAAGCAAATGGAATGTTGGCCACACAAGGCATGGAGTATAAAATTAGGGAGGCCTTGCTACAACTGTACAGGGTGTTTTTGAGACAACATCTAGAGGACTGTGTACAGTTTTAGTCTCCTTATTTAAGGGGGGATATATTTTCATTGGAGGCAGTTCAGAGAAGATCCACTAGGTTGATTCCTGGGATGGATGGGTTGTTTTATGAGAAAGGTTTGAGCTGGCTGGGCCTATACTCATCGGAGTTTAGAAGAACGAGGGGTGGAAGGGGCTTGTCAGGGTAAATGCTGACAGGATGTGTCCCTCATGGGGAAACCTAGAACTGGGGACTCAGTTTCAGACTAAGGGTTCACCTGTTTAAGACAGAGATGAGGAGAAATTTCACCTCTCAAGAGTTGTTAATCTACCCCAGAGAACAGTGGGAGGTTATTGGATGTACTCATTTAGCTCATTTTGAGCTGCAAGAGAGTTAAGGGCTATGAGGTGCAGGCAGGAAAGTGCAGCTAAGGCCACAATCAGGTCAGTCATGATCTTACTGAATAGCAGAACAAGTTTGAGGGGCTGAATGGCCTACTGCTCCAATTTGATACGCTCTTTTGTTTAACTGGAGGGATTCTGTGCCTCAATGTTTAGAAATAGAGATGGTCCGGTGTCTCAATGCTCAATACCATCATGTAATCAATTGCATAGGGTGCAGTACATTAGCTGTTTTTGGGTTCAGTGTTCTCATCCCACCCCCTCCCCCACTGCCCCCCCCCCCTCCCCCCACCGCTCGTGAATGCATTTCATGCCTGGCTGCGAATCCAGGGTTGCAGCAACTCTTCAATACCCTTCCCAGGCACCCTGGTCTTTCATATCTCTCCTAGACATTGAGCGCAACAGGCTGTTGGATCCCTTAGACGTCACAGTCGAGTCCCAGCCGGGTTCCTCACCTACACACTTTCCAGTTTAAGGACAGGAACGATGGTGAGGAGCAGGAAGCCTGATGAATGTAAGCACCTCCCTAATGCAGAAGAGCTGAGGTCAATTGAATCCCTGGCACTAGAAAGAAGGGTAATAGAAGATGGTATTCAGTAGACGTTCATATCAAAATAAAAGCCACAAATGAGTGACCCAATATCATGTAAGAAGCAATGTAAGCTAAAGAGGGACATAATTTGAGAGATGTGCTGACACCATGTCCAGATTCACCCTGGAGATATAAATCTCAGGATCGATTAATTTTTGTCCTGCAGGATTTGGACATCCAGACATTTGGAGGAGAACAGAGAAGTACTGGTCAAGATGTCATGTCCGTCTGCATTCAGGATATAACAGACGCGCAGCTTTGGCAACCTGGCAGGCCCCATTCAATCTCTAAAACTGTGGAGAAACTGTTGGCAACAGCACTGCCGCTGATGCCATTGCAAGCTTTCGCAGAATGCCCCTTGTGCTAGAATATCCCAATGTTAAAATAAAGGTTTTATTAATCACATGCATGAGAATCACAAGGTTTTCTGTTGATAAATATATGGACAATAAACGAAAGCTGGAAAACTGCTATAGATGACTCCGAAGGACTAATATCTGATTCCAGCTAACATCTGATAACCTCTAATATCTGATTCCCTCACTTTTAGCTGTTCCTGTGCCATGCACTTGAATAGGACAGCCAGCTGCTTCTTCTTTAGGTTATGAGGTAAAATCATAGTGTAAGTCCTGGCCAATATTTTACCCTCAAACCAATATAATCAAAAACAGATTATCTAATTCTCATCAATTACTGTTAGAGGGACCTTGCTGTGCATAAATTGGCTGCTGCATTTTCTACATTACAATTCAAAAAGTACTTAATTGGCTATAAAGCACATTGGGATGTGCTGTTGTCTTGAAAGGCCTCAACTCGTGCAAGTCTTTATTCACCAGTTGGGCAGTGTTCTGGCGCCTGTTGTAGAATCTGGCTGGATCAAAGGAATCAATCAATCTGCTATAATGGGCAGGGCATGCACTCTGCCAATTGCCAACCATGCCGTGAAGATCAAAACTCATCCCATAGTCTTCTTCCCCAATACAAGAGAAGGTTACTCAAGGTCATTTCTTCACTATTGACTGCTCTGAACCAGTCAAGAAGGTAGAAAGCGGCCTCACTATCGGACAACTGCCTGTTACAAACAGTAATGTTCAACAGCCCAAATCAATATGCCTTCAAGGTCCTACAGCTTAAAACCCATATTCTATTAACAACACAAAATGGATATTGTTTGAAGTTTTAGGTTGCAAAATGTAAAGTACAATGTGGTACTGGGTCATAAAACCAATACCTGATATCTCAGGTCAATTAGCCTGTCCTTGGCCACGTGAGCTTTGAAATATGGCTGCAAAGGAAAAATTATGTCTTTACAATAAAACTTCCCGCATTAAAAAAATGGTACACAGCATGCTTTGCTTGTCATGTCAAGTTATGCTTAGGTGTCAAGCTTGGCTCACTCCCACCTCTACAGCAGCAGATTGTGAGTTCAGGTCCCACTCCAGAAACTTGAGCCCCTAATCCAGGCTGATATTCTAGTGCCGTTCTGGGGGAATGCTGCACTGTTGAAGGCACTGTCTTTTGGAAGGCCCTGTCTGCCCTCTTGGGTGGATATAAAAGATCCCATGACATTATTTGAAGAAGAATATGTTCTGCCCCGTGCCCTGGCCTATATTTATTATTCAAGCAACATCATTGACTAAAAATTATCTGGTTATTAATGAAGTTTGTGGGGCTTTGCTGTATGCAAACTAGTTGCCGCATACATTACAACTGTGACTATGCTTGTACTTCGTTGGTTGTTACGCACTTTGGCATGTGAAATTTGCAGTTCAGATGTCTTTCTACATGCTCAAACACTTTCCTCTAACATTTCCACCATATTTGACTTGGTTCACTGATGTGAGTACTGGATCATTTCATGCAAAGCACATGGGGCTAATTCACTTTTTTCCAATCCTTTGGCTGCAATGTATCAAAACACAGTTAGCCCAACTGGAGGAACTGAACCAACTGATTAAATGAATTGGGAGGTCTACAAATTAAATCATTCAAAAAAATCAAAATACATTCATTTGCCCTTTTTGGGTTTTTTTTGGTAAGAACACTCCAGCTTTAAAAATAACTATTCTAATTCACTGAAGAGAGGGCGGAATTTTTTGTGCCTCATCGGCGCCCAATGTCATGGTGGGCATGAGCAGATAATATGGCGGGAAGGCCAAAAATCGGTTTCATGTCGTTGTGAAACCAGTTTGCAATCATCTGCTCTGTCCGTCAATGGCGGGTCGCATTTCCTGCCGCTGGACATTGGTAAGTTCATGTTCATCCACCTGCATGTCATAATAAGGCCTATCCGCTGAAATCATCCACCCATGATGGATCATCCGGGCACACGTGCTGACATGTTTCAGAACTGAACATAAGCAATGAGCACCTGGCAAGCTGCACTTCACTCAGGACTTCGAGGTTTGTTTGCCCACCTTGCTTCAGGCAGCACTCGTGGTCATCAGTGCCAGGCTTCCCAGGCAGCACCACGTCACTTTTAGGGGGGCTCATGGGGAGGTCTGTACCTACAAGACCAGCTGTAAGGTGGCTTTTCATCGGCTACAGGGCCAGGGCTTGCTTGGGGAAGGGGGAGAAGTGGCCTCAGGCAAGGGAAGAGGCTGCAGGGCGAAGGCTGTACTGGGGAAGGAGGGTTTCCCAGGGGGCACATGCTGATCTGTGCAATGGCCTCAAATAGTGAGGACAGAGGAGGCAGTCTCCAGAGGAGATGAGGCCAGATGGAGATGTGAGGGTGTGTGTGTGAGAGAGTGAGTGGTGATGTCCCTTGAGCTGGCAGTGAGTGAGATGCCAGTGAATGTGTGATGGGTTTGTGAGTGTGTGAGTTTAGAGTGATGGGAAGGTTACCTTACCCTGGCTGCACGGATGAGATCATTCATCCTCTTTCTGCACTGGATGGCCAACCTCTTCTGTGCAGCATTGGCACTGATCACCACTGCCACCGCCTCCCAAGGCAGAGCGGTGAGATTGCTGGACCTCCTGTGGCCAGAGCAGGGGTGGGGGATATCATGGTGGGCCTCCAAAAGACATTCCAGTGACAAGTCACTGAACTCTTCTTGGTTTTCACGGCCACGTCTTCACTGGAGCAGTCCTGGACTCCAGGCATTGAGAACTGTGTGCACGGCTGCAGTTTAGATATGGCACAAGGCGTGTGGTAATGGCATGGTGGGCAATTCAAAGGCCACCCATCAGTGAGATGGCGTGTTTCCTGTGGCTGTATAATTAATGAGGTGGGAAGTGGAAGATTCAGTGCGAAAAGCCACCACTGCATCTGTAAAAACAACCTTCTCCCCACCTGCTCCCCCACTTAGTGCAAAATATGGGAAAATTCCACCCAAAGAAAAATGGATATATTTCATGATGACTTACCCATAAATTTGTGTTTTTCTCCTTTCATGAAAGAGGGAGAAAACAGGGAATTACAGATCGGTTAGCCTAAAATCAGTAGTATGGAAAATGTTAGTCAATAATGGGTGGACTTTTCCCAGAGTTGCACTGAGTGCCTTAGGCCGCGGGTAAAATGGAGTCCAACCCGCGGAGGAAAATGGTGGGTTTTCGCGCTGTATTGTCCCCAGCCCGCCTCATTATTTATTCACTTCCACAAAACACGCCGTGTCCATGGCGGGTGGGCTCTCATTCGCCCTCCCGCCATCACCCCTCTGTTGCATCATGCCGGCCGCCATCTTTAAAAGGCGTTTGCCAGCAAAGCGCTCATCGCCACCGGCCCACCACCGTTGTCTGGGAGCCACGGCCAGCAAAGGTGAAAAGACTGCAGCCCCCTGGCTTTAGCGACAGGTGCCTCGAGCGACTGCTGGATGCCGTTGAGGCCCAACAGGATGTGCTCTACCCCCCCTCTGCCGCAGGATGGGCAGCAATGTCACCAACCTGGCTTGGGAGGCGGTGGCAGCTGTGGTCAGCGTGAACGCCCTGTAGAGGAGGACAGCCACCCAGTGCCACAAAAGAATAAATGATCTCCTCCGTTCCACCAGGGTAAGTCACTCTTTTCATCACTCCCAACTCACACGCTCACAAACCCATCACACACCCACAGGGACCTCACTCACTGCCAGTGCAAGGGGCATCACCACTCACTCTCTCACACTCACCGTCATTGTCCTCATCCTGTCCATGAGACCACTCACCACCAACACAGGCCAGGCACACTTATCATCTGGCCTGACAGGAGTCCTGACAAACTCTCCCCATCTCTATCCATGCAGGACAAACTGGCACACAACAGGAGGGAAAGGTTGCAGACAAATGGAGGGATGACAGAGATCAAAATTCAGACAGAATTTGAAAACAGAGCCATCCAGCTGGCTGGCGATGACAGGGACCAGTCCTCAGTGAGGTCGGTGCTGCTCTACCAAGTGAGGGTACAGCTGGGCAATGTCGATCAGACAACCATGCTGTGAGTGATGTGTCATGTTTCACAGGCCACTGCCATGCACAAATTATCTCCCCTTGCCTTCACAGGCACATCTGGAAAACTGCTGACAGAGTCCATGACCCAGGGCCTCCAATCAAGACCCAAGGGAACCTTAGAAGAGGAATCCGCTGAAATCATCCTTGAAGTCCTGTCACAGCGTCACCCACACCCTCCACCAGCGCAGAGACACACACCTCGGTGGGACCTAGCTTTAGAGTAGCCTCAGGGTCTCAATCTGGTGAGCACATCGCACTGTCTGATCCACAGCAGGTGGAGGCGGGGACTTCCCAGGTCCCCGGCACTCGGACGACTGCTGGAGGCCAGAACGTTGCTGAGTCTGAGTGAGCCCCTGGATTTGGTCATGTCACAGTTGCTGGAGGGGGAAAGAGAAGCTCGGGAACATCAGGGAGGGATGTCTGCTGCATTCCTCAGATTGCAAGGCATGATGGAGGAGTCCGTCCTCCTTCAGTCTGAGGTGATAGCGCTGGTATGCCAACGCACCGAGGATAACACTGGCAGGATGGCGGCCGCCATGGAGACCTTGGTCCAGGATGTCGCTCCTGCACTGCTGCGCGGGCTGAACTCCATCGCTGCACAGTTGGCCTCCAAGAGTGAGTATGCGAGAGGGGTGCTGGGCAGCTCAATCCCACTCCAGCTACCCCTTCCGCTCATGGAGTCAGCCTGGGGCCCTCGGGCACTTTGGGAGGAGGATCAGCAGGTGCACATCACGGGGCCATCCACCCAGGTGACTCTGGGAGTGACCGGCCCACCTGACTCCCCTCTTCCTGTGAACCCAGCAGATCCATCTCCACAGGCCGAGGAGGCTGCCACTGCCAAACAGCAGGACCCCGAAAGCAGGCCGGGGCCCTTCAGGTCTCAGGTCTCCAGGGGACGCCTACCAAGGTCATCACAGCCAGAGTGTCACAGTCAGCAGGCTGCCTCCACCTCTGCTGTGGATGTCCGGGGAGCATCAAGATAGTGCCAGGGTTAGGACAGTTAAGTAAAAGTGGTTGCACAACCTGAGCTCAGGTGTTGTTCACTTGTACACACTGTTCACTATTGTCAATAAACTCCTAAGAATGTCTCCCTGCCTATGGCTCCTTGTTCTGATGAGCAGTGTTCTTGTCACTCAGATGTGAAACCTTTCTGCACAAGATAAAGGCAGGTGTCTCAGTCCAGGGCCTTTTCCCTGTGCTTTATGCAGTCTTCAGACCAAAGTGATGGTCCAGCCTCACCCTCACTGGAAACTATGCGCACACCTCCAGGATGCATTTCTGGTGGTTGCACACCAGCTGCATGCTCAGTGAGTGGAAGCCCTTGTGGTTGATGAAATCCACCGAGTGCCGCAATGGAGACCTGAGCACCACGTGAGTGCAGTCAATCGCACCCTGCACCTACGGGAATCCCAAGATCTGGGTGAATCTAATGGTCCTTGCAACCTGGCTGTCCCTATCCTGGGCAAAATGCACAAAGTTGTGTGACCCTTGAGAAGATGGCATCTGTGACCTCATGGATGCATTTGTGGGTGGTGGATTGTGGTCACAGAGGTCACCTGTGAAGCCCTGAAAGGAGCCACTGGCATAGAAATTGAGCACTGCTGTCACTTTCACAGCCACTGGCAGTGGATGCCCTCCATGTCCCCTTGGCACCAAGTCCTGAAGTAAGTGGCAGATGTGAGCCAGCAGGTCCCTAGACATGCACAGTCATCAGCAACACTGGTTCTCAGTCATCTGCAGGGATGGCAGGTGGTGTCTATGGGCTCTGAGTGTCACTAGGTGCTGACCAGCTATGGCTCACTGTCACTCCTGGGCAGTGTGTGTGGGAGTCCCTGCTGCCCCTTCTTCATGAGGTTGCTGCTCCTGCCTTTGCACAGCCAGGAGCCTCAGTCACTCTCTCCCCTGTCCCCTTCGATCTCTTTAAGCCATCAGGCAGACAGCTAGGTCACCAGGATCCATGACCCTGGCGTGGTCCTCCTGCAGCATGAAAGAGAGAGAGACGTGGTTATCATGGCTGTACTTAGCACCTTTCCTGGCTCTGTATCGCCTTAATGCTTCCTGGAGAGTGCTGGTCACCGCTCGTTTGGTCAGAGATGAGTGCACTTCATGGCTGCCCTGTTAGGCAGTGACATAGAGGAGATAGGTCCCAACTGGGAAGCTGAGATTGCAAAGGGCTGAGAGCACCTCCAGCAGTGACTGCTTCATGGCCAGCGTTGGTGAGGAGATTGTACAATGCGTGCAGTCCAACTGCTCCGCGGTCTAATAAAGTGGTGGTGGACTCGAAGTCTGTGCCGGGGCGGGATGGGGAGGCTGGTGCGGAGGGTGGGGGGTGGGGGTAAGGTATGGAGAGCTTGGTGGCCCCTTGGTGCCTCTGCTTTGCTTGCGTGGGTGGGCAGGCTAGGAGCAGGACCCCAATCATATCACTGCAGCTATGCCTGATCTGTCTCAGTTGCAGAGGCCTGGTCAGTTTATACAGGTGTCCCCAATGCGTGGCTACTTCCCTCACTTACCCTGACCCCCACTTCGATATCTTTTGCGCGGGATGCAGCATCAGGGCAGCACTTTAACCCACCTCCTATCCCGGACAGACAACAGTCACCTCCGAGGCTGTTGAGCACTTGCCCCTGGCCACCCACCCCCTCCCTACGCGCCCCCCCCTCAGCAGTTGGCTCCGAGGATGGCCAGCACTTGCCCCTGGACACCACCCCCCCCCCCCCCACCTCAACCTTTTCATGCCAAGGGTCGCCAGCACTTGCCCCTGGACATCCCCTGCCCCTCCATAGCAGTCGCCTCTTGGACCAGGCATCAGTTGCCCCCACCTCCCGATGCCCCTGAGGCCTGTAAACAATGGGCGAGCCATGGAGAACGCTGCTGCTCACTCACCTCAGTTCCCCCAAAGTGAAGGTCGCCAAGTGAAACACGTCAGCGCGCTTTCCCACCGACGTAGGCAGACGATACGGTGGGTTCCAAGACCCTGGTGGGATGGCCTTTTCATTATCTGCTGATGTATTCCAATTAGCTTTCCGCTGACCGCTAGCGGGAAATGTGGCCTGACGTCGGTGGGCTGAGCGGATGATCATGACCAGACTTCACGCTGTCGTGAAGCAGGTCGCGCCATGTTTTCCACGCACACCACCCATCACACCCACCACCAGCTGGCTCAGAAAAGCCCATCCTATAAAGGATGTGATAACGGGACACTGAGAAAATATCAACAGGATTAGCCAAAGTCAGCATGGATTTATGAAAGGGAAGTCATGTTTGACAAACTTATTGGAGTTTTTTGAGGACGTAACTAACAGAATAGATAAGGGAGAACCAGTGGATGTGGTGTATTTGGATTTTCGAAAGCTTTCGACAAAGTCCCACATAAGAGGTTAGTGCGCAAAATTAAAGCACGTGGGATTGGGGATGATATATTGGCGTGGACTGAGAATTGCCAGGAAACAGAGAGTAGGAATAAATGGGTCTTTTTCAAGAGTGGCAGGCAGTGACTAGTGGGGTACCACAGGGATCAGTGCTTGGGCCCCGGCTATTCACAATATATATCAATAATTTGGATGAGAGAACCAAATGCGATATTTCCAAGTTTGCTGACGACATAAAACCGGGTGGAAATGTGAGTGGTGAGGAGGATGTTAAGAGGCTTCCTGGCAAGTTGAGTGAGTTGGTAAATACTTGGCAGATGCAGTATGCTGTGGATAAGTTGAAGTTATACACTTAGGTAGGAAAAACAAAACGGCAGAGTATTATTTAAATTATGATTGTTGTGAGAGATGGCCGAGTTGGTACTATCGATAGAGTTGATCAGCAGACACTCCTTGGGTGGAAACCTTCTTGTTTATTTACAAAGCAGCAGCAACTACACCTGTGCTTTCACTTCAAACTCTTATCGCTACACTACTAACTACTAACCACAGAGGTAGCCTGTGCTACTCTCTCATTGGTTATTAAAGATCATGTGATCTCCCTTAACAAGCATTCTTCTTGAAGGTATATTACGCATTAGATAAAACCATTATTACTATATCACTCCCCCTTTACTTGGAGATACATTTTATATTTACAAGTACAATCTTCTCAAGATAGCAAAATATTTACGCAGTTAAGTAATTTATCAATTCAGTTCTTCCGGGGTTTCCTTATGCGTGTAGTGCGCCTCAGCTCCACAACTTCAGATGCCTTGTCAGGAACCTCCTTTTCTGGAGTAGCCTGAACATTAAATGCTTTGGTGGGAACCGGCAGATATGTGCCCACAACTCTTACAGGAACATCAGACATGTCTGCACTAGGTCGAGTTCTCTCAACAGGAAACACTGACCCGGTCGTGAACACTGGTGGAATCAATTCTTGGTAATTTTTTTCTCTCTTCCTTAGATGGTCCACATGTCTCCATATAAATCAGCTTTCCACCTCCACATGGTAAGATAGAGGCCCAGTTACCACTTATTTCACCTTCTCCAAAGTTCTTCACCTATACCGGCTCTGCCAAGGTAAATTTCTTCTCACGACTATGCCAGTCTTGCCTAGTTTTCTGGCTTCCCTGACCCCTTTCCACCTTCCCCTCTAAACTTGGCTTTATTAAGCTCAATCTCAGCCTGAGATGGTGTTTCAAGGTGTGATACCTGTTGTTGTGTGAGGGTGGTCCTATAATGGAAAATAAAGCGTGCTAGCTTGGTTGCTAAGGAATCTCCAGTTAGCTTCTTCAAGTCTGCCTTGAACGTTTGAACCGCCCTTTCGGCCAGTCTGTTTGAGGAAGGGTGGGACGGTGCAGTTTTCACGTGAGTGATACCATTGAGGCTGATAAACCATTGAAACTCAGCACTTGTAAAAGCCGTGCCGTTATCGGAACCGACTACGTCTGGTAGTCTGTGAATGACAAAACTTTGATATAGCTTCTCTATTGTAGCAGAAGTCATTGGTGACTTCACCTCATATATGTTCATCCATTCTGAATGGGCATCAACAATAAGCAGAAACATTGTTCCCATTAAAGGTCCCACATAGTCAATGTGTAACCGCACCCATGATCTTCCTGGCCGCTCCCAAGGGTGTAATGGAGCTGTTGATGATAACTTTTGCCTTTGTTGAAATTGCACTCAATTCTTCACTAAATTTTCTATTTCACCATCCATCCCAGGCCACTATAGGTAGCTGCGAGCTATGGTCTTCATTTGGGATATTCCTGGATGGGCACTATGTACTTCAATTAGAAGTGGCTCCCTTCCCTTTGGAGGTACTATCACGTGTGTTCCCCACAATAAGATGCCATCCTGGTTGGTTGGTTCATGTCTTCTGTTAGAGTATGGTTTCATTTCGTTAAATACAGACCCTTGTGACCAACCATGAAGTACTTGTTCTCGTACTTGATATAGGACTGGGTCCTGACTTGTCCAGTCTCTGATCTGTCGAGCACATACCAGTGAGGAATCTAAGAGATTTAACAATAAAACAAGTTCCTGTGGAACTGGGACATCCTCGTCATTTTCTTGTAAAGGCAAACGACTCAGGGCATCGATGTTTGCGATTTGACTGCCAGGCCTATGTACGAAAATGTATTTGTATGCTGCCAGGGTTAAAACCCATTATAGTATTCTTGCCAAGGTTATTGATGGTACAGCCTTGCCCTCATTAAACAATCCTAGCAATACGTTGTGGTCTGAAATGATTGTAAAATGGCGGCTGTGTATGCACCGGTGAAATTTCTTGACACCAAAGATGATGGACAGGCCTTTTTCTATCTGCGAGTATCCCTTTTCCACTGTGGTGAGCGTTCTTGATACGTAACCTGTAGGCTGTTCCGTGCCATCATCCATCTGATGGGAGAGCACTGCTTCCACTCTGTAGGAGGATACGTCACATGTCAACACCAAATCTTTCTACTGGTCATAATGCACTAATAGATTGGATGAGTGTAACAATTGTTTCACCTTTATGAAAGCTTATTTCTGAGGCATCTCCCAAGACCAATGTTGGTTCTTTTTGAGTAGAGAATGCAGGGGGGCAGTACTGTAGACAAATTGGGTAAGAAACGCCCATAATAGTTGATCATTCCTAGGAATGATTTGAGCTCTGAGATGTTCTTTGGCGCAGCTGCCTCTCTTATGGCTCTCACTTTCTCCTCAACTGGGTGGAGGCCCTATGAATCTGCCTGGTGGCCCAAATGGATTACCTCCCTTGCTTGGAACATGCACTTATCTTTTTTTCAAATGCACTCCGGCTTGCAAGAAACATTTTAAGGTTTCTTCTAAGTTTGCCAAATGCTCCTTTTCAGTGGATCCTGTCACCAAAGCATTGTCTAAATAGACTACAACCGGGGGCAGCCCCTGCAGTAAACTTTCCATTGTTCTCTGAAAGATGGCACAAGCTGAGAAGACACCGAAAGACAATCGTGTATATTGGGTCAAGCCTTTGTGGGTATTAGTTGTGACAAATTCCAAAAAGACACTATCTAACTATAGTTATTAATGAGCATGACTCATATCAACCTTCATGTAGGTGGTTCCACCTGACAGCATGGCATGCAAGTCTTCGACTTTTGGAATGGGGTACCTGTCTAGCTAAGCTACATTATTAACTGTCAATTTGTAGTCTCCACAAATTTAGATGCTTTGGTTGGGTTTAAGGATGAGGACTATGGGTGCTGCCCATTCTGAGAACTGCACAGGTTGTATAACATCCTGTCTTTCTAGTCTGCCCAGTTTGGTGTCGACTCTTTCTTGCAGTGCGTAAGGTACTGGTCTCGCCTTCATGAATCAGGGGGTTGCCTCTGGACCCACATGAATCTTTGCCTGGAGCCCCTGGATTTTACCAAGTTCATCCTTGAAGATTGTGGCGTACTTTCTAAGTAGATCTGGTAACCCACTTGCTCTCAACTGGAAAATTTCAACCCCCTCTAACTTAATCTCCTTTAGCCAGTTTTGCCCCAGGAGACTTGGTGAATCTGGGGCACTGTGTGCTGCCAAACTTTGAATCAAGCCTTAGACTTTATTCCCATGTACTTAACAGGATTGCTTGCCTCTTCTCTTCCCCATAATCTCATCTGGTTGGAAAAAGAACGTGAGGCAGTCAATATAATGACTCCAATCATCTGTGCTTGGATGGAAAGGATTAATTCTTCCAAATTGTGGCATTCTTAGAGGGAATTACTTTTTTCATTTGAACGGAACTTCTACTTCCAATTACTGTGCGAGGTACAGTGCCGATTTCATTTCACTTGCTTTCTTCTGATAAGCTTGTGTTATCCTCATCGCCAGTTTGTTGTGAGAGGTGGCCGAGTTGGTGCTATTGATAGAGTTGATCAGCATACGCTTCCTAGGTGGGAAACTTCTTGTTTATTTACAAAGGTGCTTAGCAGCAACTGTGGGAGGGATTTTCCACACTCGCCCGCTGCTGGGATCTTCCAGTCCCGCCACAACTCAATGGATTTCTGGCTGGGGTGCCGCCTCACCCAGGTAGGTCCTGCTTGTGATGGGGCCGGAAAACCCTGGCCTACACATGTGCTATCTTCAAACTCTATCTCCAGACACTAACCATTATCTACAGAGGTAGCCTGTGCTACTCTCCTATTAAAGAGCATGTGATTTTCCTTAAACATTCTTTTTATAGGTACATTATACATTAGATAACACCATGATTACCACAGTGATAGATTGGGAAATGTTGATGTACAAAGGGATCTGGATGCCCTTGTCCACCAGTCACTGAAAGCGAGCACGCAGGTGCAGCAAGCAGTTAAGGCAAATGGCATGTTGGCCTTCATTGCGAGAGGACTTGAGTACAGGAGCAAGGATGTCTTACTGCAGCTGTACAGGGCCTTGGTGAGACCACACCTGGAGTATTGTGTGCAGTTTTGGTCTCCTTACCTAAGAGAGGTTATTCTTGCCATTAGAGGGAGTGCAGCGAAGGTTCACCAGACTGATCCCTGGGGTGGAAGGATTGTCATATGAGGAGAGATTGGGTCGACTAGGCCTGTATTCACTGGAGTTTAGAAGAGTGAGAGGGGATCTCATTGAAATGTATAAAATTCTGACAGGGCTGGACAGACAGGATGCAGGGATAAAAGCAAAATATTGCAGATTCTGGAAATCTGAAATAAGAACAGAAAATGTTGGAAAAAGTCAGCACGCCTGATGTTTCCTCTGGCTGGGGTGGTGGTGGGGGGGGGGTATCTAGAACAGGGGGTCAGATTGGGAATTCATCCTCAGGAGCTTGCCTGCTATTCTTCATAGGATGGCAAGCACAGAAGCAGGCAGTTAGGGGGCTACCACCTGAAAGGTTGCACCAGCAGGCTTGTTAATAGCATAGGTAGGCTCAGGATTCACTTATGGTCCTAATGTCAGGGCCCTGACATCTGCTGGAAAATCTGGCCCATAGAATGGTTAAAGAACAGAAGGAGGCCATTCACCCTGTCAGTCCATGCTGGATCTCTGCAGGAGCAACTTAGCTTGCCCCCCACCCCCCCCCCACCCACTTTCTCCATAACCCTGCAGTTTTTTTCCCTTCAGGTATTTATCCAATTCCCTAATGAAAGCTACAGTGGATTGCTTTCTCCAGCCTTTCAGACAGTGAATTCCAGATCCTAAACACTCACTGCATAAAAAAGATTGTCCTCATGTCACAGTGGATTCTTTTGCCAATCACCTTAATTTGGCATCCTCTGGTTCTCGATCCTTCTGTCAATAGGAACAGTCTGTCTCTATATAATCTATCTAGACCCCACATGATTTTGAATACCTCTATAAAACCTCCTTGCAACCTTCTGTTCTCTCAGAAGAACAGTCCCAGCTTCTTCAATCTATCCTCATAATTGAAGTTCACCATCAGTGAAACATTCTTACAAATCTTCTGTGCAACCTCTCAAAAGCCTTCCCATGCTTCCCAAGGCCTAGTGCCCAGAATTGGAAACAATATTCCAGTTTAGGATGAATATTTTACAATGTTCACCATAACCATTTGTATTCTATACCAGTATTTATAAAATCTGGGATCCCAATTGCCTTTTTAACCACCATCTCTCATCCTGCCTGCCACCTTCAAAGACTTGTGCACATATACCCCTAGGTCTCTCTGTTCCTTTGCCCCATCAGAGTTGTACCCTTTATTTTATAATGCCTCTGCCCTCTCTCTTTACCATAATGTATCATTTCACACTTCTCTGCATTAAATTTCATCTGCTATGTACCTGCCCATTCCAATTTCCTCCTGAAGTCTATCACTATCCTTCTCACGTTCCCAATATGTCCAAATTTTGTGTCATCTGCAAATTTTGAAATTGTGCCCTGCACATCCAAGTCTAGCTCATCGCTATTATATACATATGAATATATAAAGAAAAGCAATGGCCCACACACTGAGCCCTGGGAAACAACACTGTATCTCTTTCTACAAAATACAATCAAAACTCTCTGTTTTACTCAGTCAGCTTTGAATCTATGCTTCCACTATCCCTTTAATTTCATGTCAATTTTAATTTCAAGTCAATTACTTTATCAAATCCCTATTAATAGTCCATATACACCACATCAGCTGTATGATCCTCACCAACACTCCCTTTTACCTCAGCAAATAACTCAAATAAGGAATCAGTTGAACACAATTTCCCTATAACAAATTTGTGCTGGCTTTCCTTAATTGGTCCACACTTGTCCAAGTGACTGTTAATTGATTCTGGATTATCATTTCTCAAAGTTCCCCCACTATTGTGGTTAAACTGACTGACCTTTGGTTGCTCGATATAGCCTTAAATTGTTTTTTGGAGCAAAGCTGTAACATTTGTGACTGTCCAATCCTTTGGAGATCCTCCCTATTTCTAAAGGGGATTGGAAGATTATGGTCAGTACCTCTGATATTTCCCTCCCATGCTTGGGTGCATCCCTCCTGGTTCGGGTGTCTTACCAACTTTAACTATGGTCTGTCTTTCGAATAAATGATTTTTATCAACTTTTAGCCCATAAATTATCTAAATTTCCCTCCTTTCAAAAACAACTTGCACTTAAATAAAGGTTTTCCAGGGCCAATGGATGTTCCAAATCGCTCTACGGCCAATGACATTCTTATGAAGTGTAGTCACTGAACTACTGGGCAGGATTTTCCATACCCGCCCGCTACCTGGATCTTCTAGTCTCGCCGCAAGTCAATGGACTTCTGACTGGGGTATGGCTTTGTCCGCGATGAGTCCCTCCCCCAACAGGGCCAGCAAATCCTGGCCATTGTAAGAAACACAGCAGCCAATTTGCAGAGAGCAAACTCCCACAATGACATTATGATAATGAGCAGATAATCTGTTTTTTTAATGTGTGTTGAAGGATAAATATTGGCCAGGACACAGGCAATTACTCCCCTATTCTTCTTCAAAAGAGCACCATAGAATCTTTTACTACCGGCTGAGAGGGCAGACAGGGTCCTGCTTTAAAGTTTCACCCAAGACAAAACACCTCTCCTTCTGACATAGTGCAAGAGAGTTACCGACTAAGCCATGGTTGTCACAGAATGACACTTCTGCTATGACTTTAGCAGCATTTTCTTCCTTGGTAAAGATAAGTGCAATGTACTCATTTCACATCTCAGCAATTCAGGTAGCTCTAGCTTTGGTTCCCCTACCTTTTCCCCTCTTGGGAATGTGTCTCGACTGGACCCAAACCATCTTCTCTTTAAAGATGGTCCATCATTTCATTAGTGTTTTGCCTGTCAACCCTTGATTCCATTTTACCCGGGACAGATCTGTTCTCAACCCACTCAAATTGGCCGTTTTGAATTGCTCCTTATCCACGGCTAATCTAAACCTTATAGGCAGAAATTTGCGCTGAGCGGGTGGATACCATCGCACACTCCCGCAATATTTCAGTCGGAGTAGGCAGCTCCCCGCCTACAACTAACAGGCCTATTAAGGCCATTAAAGTAATAATTGACTGAAATTTGTTGCTGCCTATCCAGCCTTATGGTTGGTGGGCAGGCGAAAAGGCCAAGCGGCCTTTGGATTTTTTAGGAAACCTCATCCACTTAGGCTCCAAAGTCCTCTTAAACTTCCTCTTCGGTTCACTACAGGGACTGGGGACCTGCTGACCAATCTGATTGGCCGGCAGCTCTCTAAGGCAGGACTTCCTCCCAAGTAAGGGGCACATGAGGGACGTGCTTTTAACTGTGGTAACTTCTTTTTATTTTGGTGCGTTTAAATCTTTTCTTGTCATTTAAGGATCCCACACACAACTTTGACTTTGCTCTGCCTGAATTCCCCAGATGAGCCATCACTCTCACTTGTATTTAGAACTGAAAGCCAGTTGCAGAGTGAGATGTACTGAGGGGATTCCTGCACTACCTGCCTGGTCACTTTTAACTGTTTGACGATCGCCCAATCCATTTTTTTCTGCACGCTCTTAATCTGCGGGGGAACCATCTCCAGGAATGAGCTGCCCACATTGCCCTCAGCTTTGCAGATGCACCATCAAGACCACAACTCCTGCTCGTGCATTGAATCCTGGGCTTGAATATTTCGGGTAGCGGGGCCTCACTCCCCACCGTCCAAAGAGTCACCGGGGAACACATCCCTGCCGATTCCGAGTGCCCTGCATCCATTTCACATTTGAATGAGCATCATTCGGTTGCAAGTGGGACTTCTGCCCCTTACTCGGGAGGAAGTCCTGCCTTCGAGAGCTGCCGACCAATCTGATTTGTCGGCAGCTCCCCAGTCCCTGCAGTGAACCGAAGAGGAAGTTTAGGAGGACTTTGGATCCTAAGTCCAGGGAGTGGAGGCCCAGGGAATTTCAAAGGGTCCCGGGGTGGGGAGGGTAGGGAAGGCCTGGGGGTTGGGGCGATGCGAAAGGAGTGATTGGGGTCTTGGGAGAAAGGCCAGGAAGAGAGTGAGGGAGAAGCAGAGGCCAGCAGGCCTGAAGAGGAGGCGCACCCTGCTTTCTTGCCCAAGGTGTAATCTTGTAGATTTTCAGGCTTCTCCCATGCCAGCCCAATCCTCCCACTGGCCTAAACATTGAGGCTGGGCAGGAAACGGCCCTTAAGCAGCCAATAATAGGCCACTTAAGGGCCTCAACTGGGCAAGGCCAGGCTTCCCATCTGAGGCCTTGCCCATCCCAGCATAAAATCACTATGTGGCCGGGACAGGGGGAACCTGTCGGGAATCTCATCCCTTCAATTTCACGCTTCCCTACCACCTAAAAGCCCACCAGTGGGGGAACATATAATTCTGGCCCTGGGGTTTGAGCTCCTCCAGCTGATGGGTCTTCCTGCACACACAGTTTTACAGGACACGAGAAGAATACTGGAGTTCCCACATGGAACAGAATGCGACTCATCAGGTAGCCACTTCAAGCACTCAAGCCTTGTTATGCTGAGAAGTGGCACATCGGGAACAGCAACACAAAACACATAGGGTTGGAAATTGAAATACATTACTCCCATTTTGGGAGGTAAATTCCTGGGTCCATTTATTGTAGATGGCCCAGGCTATAAATTTCTAATTGACTATTGCAAAGTGATTTTACAAACACTTCCAAGGTTGTTCAGTGTATAGAAAAAGTTAATCTAGTAGGTGACATTAAATTAAACTGTGGGACTAGAATAATGGAACACAGTTTCAAACGAAAAGGAATGTGTTTAGTTCAGATGTCAGGAAATTCTTCTTCATACATGTAAAATAAACTTCCAGGTAGACAAGTGGAGACAAAAATACGGCATTGTTTCAGGAAAAAAATCGGATACAGTATTGGGGGAATGTAAATGTCTCTCTGACTGGTCTTCCCTTTGCTGTAATTATTTATTTTGAAGCCAACAGCTTCAAGAAAGCTTTTGGATAAAATTCCGGTTAGAATTCACATCAACAGTTACTTGTGATTATACAATACCAGGCCAAGGCACAGGCCACTATTAAGAAACTCAAAATCACTGAGCACATACCCTTTGATCCATTCATTTCAATGGATGGAAACTCATGGGTAATGTGAGCATTATTTCCCAGTGTGCTCTCCCAGCAGGCGAGTTCTCCCAAGGAGAAACTCTCCCCTTAATTGCACTAAGAGAAAATCTAAGAGGCTTTGGAACATGATAGTTCCTCAGTTGTTGGGATCATGCCAACAGCATGCTGAGGAGGCAAGCAATCAAGGGTGTAGAGCATAGTTTGATGGATATTACAGAGTTTTGTTTCATTATCAATGTTGGAGACGCAGGGTGAAACTCTGCAGAATCTTCCCCCATGAGATACGATAGGTTAGGCAGCATCCATGATAAAGCAGATTATACGGAGGCTGCAGAAGGAGCTCAGCAGCTTTTGGGAATAGGTCCAACATTCCCATGACTGTAGAAAAACAAATGTCCTTCCAAGCTTCAGATTCACTCAGGGTTTAGTAATTTTATAGTTATCTCCTTCCGTTATGCATTCACAACCCAAGTTGAATCCTTCTTGCATCCATTTCACACAGATCCAGTATTTTGTTTAATTGAATACAAAATCAGTTCTGTGAACCCTTTTCCATAAATTAGAGCACAAAGTCCCAGAACATCTGTGTCATCAGAATCCTTCTCAACGCATAAATATCCTGCTCTGCAGAGGGAGCTCAGAAATGCACAGATCATTGAAAAAGAAGCTTCACTAGTGATTTGTATTAGGTGAAGATAATCTGCCATTTTTAAGTGCAAACTAATGAAAAAAATTAGACTTATCAACATTTTCAAGTTAGTTAGATACTTCTCGTCAAGATATATCATCTTTCCCATATAATTTTGTCTTTCCACCTTGGTAAGTAGAGTGATGGGGCAGCATAGTAGCTTTTTTACTCAATTAGCGATCCAGGAACCTGGTCTAATGAACCAAAGCCATGAGTTCCAATCCCACCACTGCAGCTGGAGAAATAGAATTAAATAAACCTGGTATATAATGAAGTTAATATTGGTGATCTTTTAAAAAAAATCTTTCATGAGATGTGGATTCTGCTAGCAAGGGCAGCATTTATTGCCCATCCCTAATTGCCCTTGAACTGAATGGCTTGCTAGACTATTTCAGAGGGCAAAAATAAAAGCAAAAAACTGCGGATGCTGGAAATCCAAAACAAAAATAAAAATACCTGGAAAAACTCAGCAGGTCTGGCAGCATCTGTGGTGCGGAATACAGCTAACGTTTTGAGTCCGTATGACTCTTCAACAGAACTAAGTAAAATATCACCTCTTTTTTATTTTTACTTAGTTCTGTTGAAGAGTCATACGGACTTGAAATGTTAACTGTGTTCCTTTCCGCAGATGCTGCCAGACCTGCTGAGTTTTTCCAGGTATTTTTATTTCAGAGAGCAGTTAGGAGTCAACCACATTGCTGTGGGTCTGGAGTCACATGTAGGCCAGACCAGGTAAGGATGGCAGATTTCCTTCCCTAAAGGGCATTAGGGAAACAGATGGGTTTTTATGACAATTGATGGTGATTGTCAAGGTTACCATCACTGAAGTGGGATTCAATTACAGATTTTATCAATTGAATTTAAATTCCACCAGCTACCATAGCAGGATTTGAGCCCATGTCCCCAGAGCATTAGCCTGGACCTCTAGATTATGAGTCCAGTGACATTACCACTATGCTATCATCTGTTCCCATTAAACCACTCGATGGTCATAAAACACATCTAGTTCACAACAGTAATGCCCTTTAGGGGAAAGAAAACTGCCAACTCTGGCCTGTATGTGGCTCTAGGCCCACAGTATTGTGGTTGAATCTCAACAGCTGTCTGAAATGGCCAAGAAAGCTACTTGGCTGTATCGCAAGGACAAGCGGGGATGGGAAACAAGTGCTTGGCCAATGACTCCCTTTTCCAGTGAAAGAATATTCAAATAAAAACCTTTTGAGTTACAATACTCAACAGTGGCCAGGCTGCATTTATTGTCTGCCCAGGATGCCCTGAGCAGGGGTTGAATGTCTTCTTGTGATTGTGGGCACATCTGATCGGCTTAGAAGAGCAATTCAAAGGTCACTCATGTAGTGTGGGACTAGAATGATATGCTGCGGGAGAAGTGAGTGGTTCTCTTCTCTGAAGGGCATTAGTGAATCAATTGAATTCTTACTACACCATGGTGATTTTTATCCTAATTACAAGCAGGCCAGAATTCCTAAGCTTTGGGGCACATCAGTGCTGTTATTTGGGTAGGTGAGGCAGGATTTGGAGCAGCGGCACATCTCATTTCGCAAATGGGGGCAAAATGTCCTATGACATATTTCCTTCTTTCATGCCCTCAGCAAAAGTGGGTGCAGAGGATTCTTGTGCATCTTTTATACCCAACAGCTTAAAGAAGGGCTTTGCGGAAGATCTAGGAAATGAGAGTCAGTTTTGGCGGGGGAGCAGCAGAAAGGAAAATTGCCTGAGTTGTACAGGAAGTGGTCTTCTGCATAGTCATCAAATTTGAATTATACTCCACTAAAATTTGAAATGGAATTCCAAAAAATGATTATTTGCAGTGTAGGAAGCAGGTTATCTGGAAGTGTTGAACTAAAGGGATTTATTTACCTGAGCTGTATCAGCTCCATACACCACTCTATGCTGCGACTCAGTGTTACTGTAAAACCTCTCCTCCTGCCATCTGAGATGACCCCTCCAATAACCAACCACTCACCATGCCCCGCCACCTCCCACCTTTCCAGCCCAGTCACGAACATCCACTAGTTATATCATTCAAACTCAGGTCCTGGTCCTCTACAAGCAGTAAGAGCATCCCCAGGCATTGTGTCTTTAATTTAAAAAAATAGGATGGGGGATAATTGTTTCCCTGCTGCAGTCTTGATGACCTAAACCAATCAGAGTCCACATACCAACCAATCAGCACCCTTTTTCTCATGCAGTATCAATTGTTGTTCTCTTTGAAATTTGGTATTCTTGTGTTTGTCCTGATGAGTTCCAATTGGAAATCTTTGACAGCATATCTCTTTTTACAGCAGTAAACTATGAAATCTTTGGTGTTAACTTACTTATAGTTATTTCAGCTAAGATCAGGTAGCTTAGTACACTAAACTTCCTCACCATAATTCCTGTCACAGCTATGAGAGAAACCAACTGCCGATCTTCCTCATCATCCAATATCCCACTGAACACTTCCTATTACTGCGATACTCACCAGATAGTCATATAGCTTGCTTTTAGCAGAAAAAATGTTTTCCTCCATTTGGTTTAATGTGAGCCCCAAGGGTTAGAAGGCTCCTTGTGGAGCTCTATAACTCACTACTTTCGAACCAGCTTTTTCTGTCTCTCGTCATGTCTGGTTTCTATTGCTAAGCCACTTCTCAATCTAATTAATTAGTATGCATTAACTTCATAAGCCTTAATCCTCTCCAGAATCCTTGTGTGTGGAACCTTATCAAATATTTCCTGAGAACCCAAGTAGATTGTATCAGCAACCATGTGAGTCACCTCCTCGAAGAATTTCAATAGATTTGTGAGGCATGACCTATGCTTCTAAATCCATACTATTTGTCATGACCTCTTTGCTGATTTGACAAGCTGAATATGGTGGAGGTTTCTGTATACAGGAAGTAGAACAAAAGTCCATCGGAAGAAATTTAATCTCTGTAGAGTCACACATCAACCGGTGGGGTCGTGTGATGCCAGAATAGCACTCCTTCGGTGCGCACTGCAGAAGCCTGCGTGGGCGCCCTTCTCAAGAGGACGTCAACGTGGACCAGGCGAGAATTTTCTCTCCTCCTCTCCCGAAGGCCTGATTCTTTCCGGCAGAGTTGTGTAGGATACCAAATTCCTTTATATGTCAGTTTATACTGTGAGTGTTGGCCGGAAACATGTCTGTGGGGCAGGTCAACTGGACTCAGCCATACCTTAACCAAATTTTAACCTACATTTTCCATTCAGGGCAGCTGCACTACAAAGAAGGCCATAAACCTTGGCTCTGCCTCCCCTTCCTATGTCAGGGCTGTTGAGGTTAATACCACACATGCAGCATCCAACCCAGAGCCCTTTAACTAGCCTAGAGGTTAATTTTAAGAAGGACAAATGGACATCACGCAGAATTGCTACAGCAGTGAAGGAGGCCATTCAGCCCGTGGTGTCTGCACTGGCTCTCCAAATGAACAATTGACCTGGTGCCCCTGTCCTGCCTTCTCCCCACAACCCTGCACATTCTTCCTTTACAGATAACAGTTTAATTCCCTTTTGAAAGCCTCGATTGAACACAGTGCATAAGCGCCCTTCATTGACCAGCACTGCAACAATCCCGATAGGACAGCAACCCTTATGCAGATGCCTTTTCTGCATCTGTTGTGGATAGGTCACAAGCCGTAACAAATTGGCATATCAAAGGTATTGGATACCTATATCCAAATAAAAATGTTTTGGCTGCATGAAATTAATCTGTGAGGCAAGCAACGGACAGCAAACTCCAATCCACAAACACACTGATGGCCACCTGTAATGTTTAACAAGTGCTATGTGTGTTAGGAGTATCTCGATTAAAACACTGTCATCGATTAACAGCCCAGTAATATACGTTGATTATTTTCACCATTAGGTTGCTTACCAAGGCAAATATCTGGCTTATTTCTGACCTATTTCATCCAGGGCCAGCGGAATTATTGCAATTCTCTGACTAAGCGGCTGCAGAAGACTTTGAGAGAGCGACATCTTTCTTAAAATATCTTTAAGCCAAAAAACAGTGCAAAGTGGAAACTACAAGCAAAGGTATTTGTTTCACCGGCATCTAAAGAACACGTCTTTCTGAAAGAAAGACAAAAGGAAAAAAGAAACTTGCCTTTATAATTTTCTCTTTTAACTTACGCTGAGATTATTTGAAAATACATCTCAGATGAACTGCTTCACAAATAAGCCTTTGAGAAAATAACCCTAAAAGGTAAAACTGTCACAGCTATTGTGGAACACTGTGGGGCTAAACCAAGTACGTCACAGGACACGGTACACCAACAAGTGAATATTCAGTAGTTGTGCATGACACGTTAATTATAATAATCTTATTTATAACAAATTGTGTATCTAATCATGTGTGCTGAAGTGTAAAGCCGTTGTGCCATCAGGTTTTGTTGATATGCCAGTAGATGAGAATCTTTGCAGCCAATATCATTACACATAACTGATGTAATTAGGAACAATGTATTCATGTACAGCATGATCACATTTGCAGAATCCGTATCAATAAAGAGTTCTCAGCTGTTTTTAAATTTCTAATAGAAAAGAACTATTGCATGTGTGCCTTCTCTCTCGCTGTAAGAAAAAAACTAATTTGATTGTATAATTATTCTAATTAAAACAATAGTCAATTAGAAGACATGCTAAATGCAAACCCATTGATGGCACTTTGCATCAAATCTCAATGTTTATTTTGGGTTGCCTTGCCTCCTATTTCATGCTCTTTTCTTCACACACCTCTCCGTTACCCTCCGTTGCTCATGTAACACTTTGTGGCCTGATGAAGGCAGTAGCCTGTGCTACTCTGATGAGATCTGTGACTGAGAGAGGAGGGGGGCAAAGTATGAGCTGTCACCGAACTCCATTGATGCTGAGCACCACCGTTATGGGAACAGGAGGAGGCCACTCAGTCCCCTCGAACCTGCTCCCCCATTCAATCAGACCATGCCTGATCTGCAACTCAACTCTATTTACCCATCTTGTATCACTTATTATCACTGTCTAGCAAAAAATGATCAATCTCATTTTTATTCCCAGCTTCACTAATAATAACAAGAATGAGAGGGCACATATTTAATGTAATTTGCAAAAAGAAGCAAAAGTGGTATAAGGAAAAACTTTTTCACACAGCTAGTGGTTAAAGTCTGGAATGCACTGCCTGCGAGTGTGGTGGAGACAGGGTCAATTGCATGGTTAGGGTCTGGAATGCACTGCCTGAGAGTGTGATGGAGGCAGACTCAATTGAAGCATTCAGACAGGAGTTAGACTGTTGCCTGAAAAGGAAGAATATACAGGGTTAATGGGAGAAGACATGAGAATGGCATGAAGTAAATTGCTCCTTTGGAGAGCCGGTGCAGATACGATGGGCTGAGTGGCCACCTTCTGCACTGTATCCAGTCTGTCATCCTGTGCGATGTCCATTTGCCCTTCTTAAAATTGATTGCTAGATTAGTTAAGAGGTTCTTGGTTGGATGCTGCATCTGCAGTGTTAACCTGAGCAGCCTTGAAACGAGATGGCAAGAAAGAGGCCAAGATTTATGGTCGCCTTTGTAATGCAGCTACCCTGAATGGAAGATGTTGGGTTTGATGTTTGGTTAAAGCTTGGCTGGATCCAGTTGACCTGACCCACAGACAAGCTGTTGGCCAACACTCACAGTATAGACTGGCATATAAAGAAATATGTATTCTGCACAACTCCCCCAGCAAGAATCAGACCTTTGGGAGAGGAGGAGAGAAAATTGGCAACACCAGCAAAAACCATATTTAAAATTCAACCAAAGGCTCACTTGATTAATCACTTCTGCTTGCATTGCTGTGTCGGTTTGTTATCTAAATGAAGTGCAGAGAGAGGAATAAATTAATGGAAATTTAGTAAAATTCTAAAAATAATATGCAAATTAACACTGGAGCCAATTCATAGCATAATCTGCAGGCAGCGCTCCACAATGTACAAAGAGCCTCAGGGGTATTGCCAAGGCAGGACAGTAAAGGGTTAATCACGTGGCTGTTTTCGGAGCTCAACGGGACATTTCACTTGCAAATTGTAGATGAACTAAGCCATCGAAGAGAAAACGCATTCACACACCAGCTGGGGATATGGATTTCCTCTGAGTCGATGAAGAAACTGGACAGGTCTATTTACTGATGCATAACTTCAGCGTAAAAACATCCACACTAAGGACATCTGTGTTACATCTACCTAACTGTCTGTCTGTCCAGCTATCTAACTAATAAAACCTCTTATTTCTGTCAATGGATATCAAGCTGCAATATACATTATGATTGAGCCAACTGTGAACCCCCTTTTTTTTCTGATTGGTTTAAGTGTTAGGTCCACAATTTCGTCTTTTCTAGTTGGCTATTTTCCACTTGCTCCGTGGACCAAGCAGATTGCACAAGCCTCTCTGAATCGCACAGAATCACAGGGCGGGCGTGGACCTGATCGCTGCCCGTGTTCAGGTCTGCGCCGCTATTTTACACTGGTAGGCCAATTTAGGCCGGCCCAGTGTGAATCCCGGCTCCCGGGGACAGCGGGATTGGGCGGGCGGTGGCGGTGGGGGGTCTGCAATGACCACCGGGTCCAATGGTGACCCGGCCGGCCTGTTTTAAAAAGCTGCTGCAGCCTTTCAAAGGCTGTGAAAGACGTCCAGTGGGAGGGTTCCCCAGAGCACTGCTGGTGACCAGGCCAGGCAGGAGGGTAGGGCAGGGGGGCACTGTGCCCCTCGTCTTTCTGAGGATTGCCTTGCTGCCCTCCTTGAGGAGATGGCAGCACGATGGGAGGTCCTGGTGCCCCAGGACGGGAGGAGGAGCCCCCCCCCCCCCCCCCCCCACATGATGAAACGTGCCTGGGAGGAGGTGGTGGAGATGGTGAGCTCCCACGATGTGGTGCGGTGCGTTTGGATCCAGCATTACAAGCGCTTCAACAACAGGAAGGGTGAGCACCATGTTGGCATTGGTCACTTAACCCAGCAGGTAGGCTTTCTCCCCTGGCATCACCCCTCCCCCCACATGTCCGAGTATAGTGACTGCATTGAATCATTGACAGCCTGTGTCCTTCGCTGGGTGGGCCAGCAGGTATTGCCCATGCCGAGGTCACCCTGACAGGGTGGTGAAGAGATGGGTTCTGCCCCCGCAGCATGTGGTACACTGAGACCCACATGACTGTTTAGGGGACAACCTGGAGGAGCTGCACCTGGGCGCAGCGCTGGAACCCCAGGACATGTCCAAGTCAGGGTGATGAGATGCTGGGAGGGGAACTTCAAGGTGGCGTGGCACCGATTGATCTGCTGTTCTCTGCTCTCCACCTGCTTGCGCCTCCTGCTGTGGAAAGCACCGTGTGCCGTAGGTGTGACATAGGCAGCATGTGTCCAAGGCGGGGGTGGATTGTGAGTTGGGGGACAGGCCTAGCACCTTTGTGTGAGTGTTCAGTAGCAGCGGGGTGAGGAGACACTGGAGCCCTGACATGTCCCCCTCTGGTTGGGGTGGGCCGTGTGTGAAGAGAGTCCAGGTACAAGTAGCACTAATCAATGCTCTTCTCTCCTTTTCAGGAGATGAATGTACATAATGCTGCTGAGCGGGTGAGGACTGGTGGAGGCCAGGCACAGATCACCATTCTTAGCCAGTTCGAGCAGGAGGCCCTGGATTTGGAGAGGCTCCATGTGCCCAGGTCCACTGGTGTCGGTGAGGCTGGGGTGACACGGGCAGGTATGTTTGCCCAGCAGTGAGGTCACCATTGTTCTCCCAGCAGCCATGGCAGTGCTGAATGTTCAGTGATTGAAGTTTGCAACATGGCTTGACCAATGTTTATGGAAGGATGAGCGCATAATGATCCGGGGGACAGGGATACACATTGACATTGACTCTACGTTAACTGATCCAATGTCCTTGTTCTTCCTTTCAGCATCAGTGGAGCAGGGTCAGGAGGAGGAGCAGCAGAGGCCCCCTCTCACACCTGAGGGCCCTGAAGTCTCACCAGCGTCACACCATCTCTGCCAGGCAGGCACCAGCACAGACCCTAGCACCTCAGTGGGAATTAGAACATCGGCTAGTGCCCCGGGGCACAGCGGAGAGGGCACTTCACAGTCACTGGGGGAGCTGGCAGAGACACTCTGCCCATGGCACCAGCAGTCAGAGGACTGCAGGGGACCAGACACATGCTCAGTCGGTGCCTGATGATGTCCCTCTGGAGTCGTCCGTGACACAAGCTCAGGAAATGTGGCCGGGTGTGCAGGGGCATCTGGGGGAGATACATGAGGCTACGCTTGGCTTGGTGTCCGTGGTGCAGGAGTGCACAGGGGCAATCGCCAAAGCAGTGAGCCTCAGGTCCGAGCGCCATGCGTCCTCCATGGATAGAATGGCCACTCCCGTGGAGAGGCTCCTCCAGGAGACCCATCAGGGTTTCCTGAGGATGCGCTTGGACCAGCAAGCCCTCACATCGGCATTGACCTCAGCTGGTCAGTGCCCATGCGGGAAATGGTCTGGGCATCAAGTTTCCCAGCTCATTGCCCATCCATCCACAGTGAGCAGGGAGGTCCGAAGCGACCTCATGTCGGTGCAGCAGCTGCCTGTCGTCTCTGCGGGCACCTCTCAGGGCACTCAGGATGAGGTCACCAGCTGCTCTGCCCCTCTCCCAGTGACTGTAGCATCCGGTGAAGCTGCGATGACTGGGGAGATGCCAGCTGTGGAACTGGCAGCTCCCTCCCAGGCGGGGCCAGCACAGGCTCCACAGGCCAGAGGACGATCGTCAAGGTCATCGAGGCCAACAGGACAGCAGGGTCAGCAGCTGGCTCAGATCCCACTCCCAGCGAGGGGGCAGCACCAAGACGTAGCACCCGGAAACGTAAACATAAGGCACCTTAGGCACACCACGGGTTTAACACTGGTGCTTTTGTGTTGGCCTAAGATGAGGATTTTATGAATTGATGTGATTTTTAACACCTTTGTCATTTTATTTTCTTAAGTTCCTTTAGTTATAATATTAAATTCAGACATGTCACCTCTTTTGTTCTACAGGTGGTTGGTTACCAATAATTTTATGCGTGATTTGTGGGACATTCAGCTTTATTAACAAGGCCCTTAGTTAATGCTCCTATCCAGGCAGATTTTGCATTAATGTATCAAGTATGGGGCCTGCAGCCCAGGCTTGTCCTGGAGGTCCATATGAGCTTTGCTAGCTGAAGCTTCATTGGATTAAAGCCTCCCCGGTGTCCCTGTCTCCCTGCAGTATGCCCGTGTCAGCATCTACCCCCTCAGCATTTCCCTGTGTGTGCTCATCCTCGGACTCACTGCTGGACTCATCGTGTGCAGCCGCAGTCAGTGAGCCAAAATCTTCGTTGTCCACAGTGCCCCCATTTCCAGCGCAAGATTGTGGAGAGTGCAGCATGCAACTCTATCACCGACACAGGATTTGGGAGGTACTGGAGTGCGCCCCCTGAGTGGTCCAGGCATCAGAAGCGCATCTTGAGAAGACCGATGGCTCTCTCCACCACAGCCCTTGTGGAGCCGCGGCTCCTATTGTACCGCTGCTCAGCTTCTGTTCTTGGATGGCGGAGAGGTGTCATGAGCCACCTTCTGAGGGGATAGCCCTTGTCACCCAGCAGCCATCCATCCAGCCAGGCTGGAGCACTGAAGAGCCCCGGCACCTGGGAGTGTCTGAGGGTGTTGGCGTCAAGGGAGCTGCCTGGGTACCTTACACAGACTTGTAGAATCAGCATCCTGTGATCACACACTATCTGCACATTCATGGAGTGGAAGCCCTTCCTGTTGACGAAGGCACCGGGCTCACCCGCTGGCGCCTTGATGGCCACATGTGTGCAGTTGATGGCACCCCGGACACGGGGGAAGCCAGCAATGGCCGCGAAGACTCTGGCTCACTGTGTCTGACTTGTCTGGTCCCAACGGAAGTGGATGAAGGTCAATACACGACTGAACAGAGCGTCTGTAACCTGCTTGACACAAGTGTGGACAGCTGTTTGGGAGACACCGCAAAGATCACCCACCGACCCCTGGAAGGAGCCAGAGGCATAGAAGTTGAGGGTAACTGTGACCTTTAGAGCCGCTGGCATGGGGTGTCCACCCACACAGCTTTTGGAGATCTCAGGCCCTATCATCTAGTAGTTCTATAGTTGACTGTCTCCCTTGAAAGGTGGAGTCTCCTTCGGACCTGCACCTCAGACATAGTGAGGTAGCTGCTTCACCGAATGTATACCCTGGCAGAAGGATACTGACGTCTTCTGCAGCCCCTTCCGCCTTGGACTACTTCTTGGTCCTGCGCCCCTTGTGCCTGTGCCTGGCCTCCCTAAGGCGTGCTTTAGCACATCCCTTCTGAATCTTCTGTATTCAGCTTGGTTCTCAATTGTATTTGCTACCTGACACATGTGACAAGCACACTTTTTCTCCTTTAACTTAATTTCAATCTGGATTTGTTTCGAGCCCTGGATTTGTTTGTCCTACCCTTCCCATCTGAGGGAACGTACCTTGAGTGTATCCAAACCATCTCCCCTTTCAAGGTAGCCCATTGTTCAGCTACTGCTTTGCCCACCAGCCTTTGGTTCCAGTCTGTCCGGTCCAGCTCCGTTCTTGCCCCGTTGATGTCCGCTCTCTGCCAGTTGGTTATTCTTGCTCTGGATTGACCAGTATCTGTTTCCACCGTCATCCTAAACCTTAACATACAAACATCACCATTCCCTAAATGTTCCCCCACTTTCATTTATCCACTTGGCCCACCTCATTCCCAAGAATCAGCTCTAGCAATGCCTCCTTTCCTGTTGGGCTGGACACATACTGCTGTAGGATATTCTCCTGCACACAATGTAGGAACGCTTGTCCCTCACTGCCCCTTACACAACCACTATCCCATTCTATATAAGGGTAATTAAAGACCCCATTATAACTACTTGATGATGTTTGCACCTCTCCTTCCTTGCAGATTTGTTCCTCCATATCCTTCCCACTGGCTGGTGGTCTGTATATTACACTGAGCAATGGAATTACACCCTTCTTGTTCCTTAGCTCCAGCCAAATCGATCCTGTCCTTGAATCCTCTGACACATCCTCTTTATCCAGTGCTACAATACTCTCCTTAACCAAAAACACCAACCCTCCTCCTTTTTCCCCTTTCATATCATTTCTGAATACCTTGTAACCAGGAATAGTTAGCACCCAGATTCGCCCTTCCTTAAACCAGGTCTCCGTTAACGCCACAGCATCATAATCCCACAAGACAATCTGTGCTTGTATCCCCCAATTTTATTAACTACACTCTGTGTATTCACATACATGCAGTGTAACCCTAATTTAGACTTCATTACTTGCTCCCTTACTCCGACTCCATCAATTAACTTACTGTTCTCTATTTTACTGCGATCTGGCTCTCCCAGCGTTCTATGTACCCTTGTAGTAATTTCTAATTTTCTCTCCTGGTTCCCATACCCCTGCTGAGTTAGTTTAAAACCTCCCCAACAGCATTAGCAAAATGCCCCACAAGGAACTCAGCCCTGGCTCTGTTCAGATGCAACCCGTGTGGTTTGTACAGGTGCCAACTCCCCCAGAGCCAGTCCCAGTGACCCAGGAATCTAAAGCCCTCCCTCCTGCATCATCTTTCCAGCCACACATTCATCTGTCTTATCTTCCTATTTCTGTACTCATTGACACATGGCACTGGGAGTAATCCGGAGATTACTAGTTTCGAGGCCCTATTTGCTCATTTTCTACCCAGCTTCCTAAATTCCGATTGCAGGACCACATCCCCCTTCCTACCTATGTCGTCAGTACCAATGTGGACCACGACCCCTGGCTGTTCACCCTCCCCCAAGAATGTCCTGCAGCCACTCTGTGACATCCTTGGCCCTAGCACCAGGGAGGCAGCAAACCATCCTGGAGTCACATTGAGAGCCGCAGAAATGCCTGTCTGATCCTCTATCTAAAGAATCCCCTCCCGCTCTTCTTCCTCCCCTCCTGTACAGCTGGGCCACCCGTCGTACCAAGGGCTTGGCTCTTGCTGCACTCCTCTAAGGAGCCATTGTCTTCACCGATATCCAGAATGGAAAACCAGTTAGTGAGTGGGACCCCTGGGGACTCCTGCACTACCTGCCTGTTTCTCTTGGCCTGCCTGGCGGACAGCCATTCCTTATCTGGCTGCTTGCCCCTAACTTCTGGTGTGACCACCTCTCTGAACGTGCTACCCACATTGCCTCACGGATGTACCTCAGTGACTCCAGCCACTGCTCAAGCTCTGAAACATGGAGCTCCAGCTGGTACAGCTGGTGACACTTCCTGCACATGGGCTCGTCTGGGTCACAAAAAGTGTCCACGACTCCGAACAGGCCACAGGACGGACATTCAACTTGGCTGAGCTGCCCTGCTATTCCTTAACCTTAAACCTTAAAATGCATTTAAGCTTAAACTTTATTTGCAATTAAATACTTTAAACCAACTCTTGTACGATTAACTATAAACAGGAGATTAGTAGAAAGTAGAAATTATTCAGCCTTACTCAAAAATCAGCTTCCTCTCTTGTGCAGAAAAATTCTTTCTTTCCATGTGCCTGTTCAGAATTTTATGTTTCTGTACTCACCCTGCTTTCAATTCCCAAATGTCTCTCCACTCGACTGTTTTTATCTCTCGACCTCTTGCTGTTTAATTGCCTGAACTCTCGCTGTTTTATCTCCTGAACTCTCACTGTTTTATCCCCTGAACTCTCGCTGTTTTATCCCCTGAACTCTCACTGTTTTATACCCTGAACTCTCACTGTTTTATCCCCTGAACTCTCGCTGCTTTACCTCCTTAACTCTCACTTTTTTATCCCCTGAACTCTCACTGTTTTATACCCTGAACTCTCACTGCTTTACCTCCTTAACTCTCACTTTTTTATCCCCTGAACTCTCACTGTTTTATCTCCTGAAATCTCGCTGTTTTATCCCCTGAACTCTTGCCATTTTACCTCCTGAACACTCGCTGCTTTACCTCCTTAACTCTCACTTTTTTATCTCCTGAACGCTCACTGTTTTCTCTCCTGATCTCTTGCAATTTAATCTCCTGAACTCTCGATGTTTTATGCCATAAATTCTTGCTCTTTTATCCCTTGAACATTCGATGTTTTATCTCCTGAAATCTCACTGTTTTATCCCCTGATCTATTGCTGCATTATCCCCTGAAGTCTCGCTGTTTTATCTCCAGAACTCTCGCTGTTTTATCTCCTGAACTCTCGCTGTTTCATCTCCTGAACTCTCGCTGTTTTATCCCTTGACCTCTTGCTGTTTCATTTCCTGAAGTCTCGCTGTTCCATCTCCTGAACTCTTGCTGTTTTATCCCTTGACCTCTCACTGTTTTATCACCTGAAGTCTCGCTGTTTTATCATCAGAAATCTCGCTGTTCCATCTCTTGAACTCTCACTGTTTTATCACCTGACCTCTCACTGTTTTATCTCCTGGACTCTCAGTGTATTATACCGTGACCTCTCACTATTTTATATCTTGAACTCTCACTGTTTTATCCCTTGTAGTCTCACTATTTAATCCCTTGAACTCTCACTGTTTAATGCCATGGACTCTCAATTTTTTATCTCATGAACTCTCACTGTTTTACCTCCCAAACTCTTGCTTTTACTTCCCCTGAACTCTCACCATTTTATCCCCTAAACTCCCACTATTTTTCCCTCTGAACTCTCACTGTTCTCTCTCCTGAACCCTCATTTCTTCAATCTTCTGAAGTCTCACTGTTATATCCCCTGAACTCTCACTATTTTATCTCCCAAAAGATTAGTGTTTTATCCCCTGAACGAGACGCTGCCTTATCCCTGAACTCTGGCAGATTTACCTCATGAAGTCTCACTTTTTTACTGCTGAAGTCTCCCTGTTTTGTCCCCTGAACTCAGCTGTTTTATTCCTTGAACTCTCGCTGTTTTATCCACACAACTCTGGCTGTTTTAACTCCTGAATCCTCAATGTTTTACCTCCTGATCTATCGCTTTTTTATCCTCTGAACTTTTGATGTTTTTTTCCCTGAAGTCTGAGCACTCGCTCTTTTACCTCCTGTTCTCTCACGGCTTTATCTCTGGACTCTCAATGTTTCATCTCCTGAATTCTCACTGTTTTATTCCCTGTGCAATCGCTCTTTTATTTCCTGAGCTGTCGCTGTTTTATCTCCCAAACTCTTGCTGTTTCATTGCCTGAACTCTCGCTGTTTTATCTCCCGAACTCTTGCTGTTTTATCCCCAGAACTTCTGATGTTTTATCCCCTGCACTCTCACTGTTTGAGCCCTTGAACTCTCGCTGTTTAACCTCCTGAAACCTTGCTGTTTTATCCTCTGAACTCTCACTATTTTGCCCCCTGAACTCTCACCATTTGATCCCCTGAACTCTCACTGTTTTATCCTGAACTCTCATTTTTTTAATCTCCTGAACTCTCGCTGTTTTATCACCTAAAATCTCACTGCCTTATTACCTGAACACTCACTGTTTAATCCCCTGAACTCTCACTGTTTTATCTCTGGAAATCTCACTGTATAATCCCTTGAACTCTCGCTGTTTCACCTGCCGAACTATCGCTGTTTGATCCCCTGAACTCTTGCTAATTTTCCATCTGAACTTTCGCTGTTTTATACCCGGCACTCTCGTTGTTTGAGCCCTTTAACTCTCGATGTTTTTCCTCCTGAACACTGGTAGTTTTATCCCCTGAACTCTCAATGTTTTGTCTCCTGAACTCTCATTTTTTTAATCTCCTGAATTCTCACTGCTTCACCTCCTGGATTCTTAGTGTTTTATAATGTGAACACTTGCTGTTTTCCCTCCTGAACTCTCGCATTTTTGCCTGCTGAACTCTCACTGTTTTATCTCCCGAAGTCTCACTGTTTAATCCCTTGAACTTTTGCTGTTTCACCTGCCGAACTATCTCTGTTTTATCCCCTGAACTCTTGCTAATTTTTCGACTGAAATTTCATTGTTTTATCCCCAGAACTTTTGACTTTTTATCCCTGGCATGCTTGCTGTTTGAGACCTTGAACTCTCACATATTTGCCTGCTGAAGTCTCACTGTTTTATCCCCTAAACCCTCACTGTTTTATCTCCCAAACTCTCAAAGTTTTATCCGCTGTATTCTTGTTGTTTTATCCACTGAACTCTCGCTGTTTTATCCTCTGAATTCTCACTGTTTGATCTCCAGAACACTCAATGTGTTATGCCCTGAACTCTTGCTGTTCAAAGTCCTGAACTCCCAGTGGTTTATCACTAAACTCTCTTTATCACTTGAACTCTCACAGTTTCATCTCCTGAGCTCTTGGTGTTTTATCTCCTGAACTCTCACTTTTTGTCCCCTGAACTCTCACTGTTTTGTCCACAAAACTCCCACCGTTTAATCTTGTTAACTCTTGATATTTTAACCTCTAAACTCTTGCTGATTGAACCTCTGAGCACTGGCTCTTTTTTCTCCTGAATCTTGCTGCTTTATCCCCTGAATACTTGCAGTTTCACCTCCTGAACTCTCACTTATTTACTGCTGAAGTCTCCTGGTTTTATCCCCTGAACTCAGCTGTTTTATATCCTGAAGTCTCTCTGTTTTACCTCCTGAACTCTCGCTGCTTTATCCCTTGAACTCTCGCTGTTTTATTTCCTGACCTCTCGCTGTTTCATCTCCTGATCTCTCACCACATTACATCCTGAACTCTCGCTGTATTAAGTCCTGTAGTCTAGGTGTGATATCCCCTGAGCTCAGCTCTTTTATCTGCTGAACTCTCGCTCTTTTAACTGCTGAACTCTCGCTGTTTTATCACCTGTAGTCTCACTGTTTTATCTCCTTGACTCCCAGCGTATTGTACCCTGAACTCTCACAGATTTATGTCTTGAACTCTCACTGTTTCATCCATTGTAGTCTCGCTATTTAATCCCGTGAACTCTCACTGTTTTAGCTCCTGGCCTCTTAATTTTTTATCACATGAACTCGCACAATTTTACCCCCTGAACTCTCACTGTTTTATCCCCTGAATTCTCACTGTTTGATCTCCAGAATATTCATTGTTGTATCCCCCAAACTCTCGCTGTTTTATCTCCTAATCTCATACTGTTTCATCTCCTGAGCTCTTGCTGTTATGTCCACTAAATGCTCATAGTTTTATCTCTTAAACTCTCACTGTTTTATCCCCCAAACACATGCAGTTTCATTTCCTGAACTCTTGCTGTTTTATCACTTGAACTCTCACTGTTTCATCTCCTGAACTCTTGATGTTTTATCCCCTGAACTCTTGCTGATTTAACCTCTGAGAACTGGCTCTTTTTTCTCCTGAACTCTCACTTTTTCACCTCCTGAACTCTCACTTTTTTACTATGAAGTCTCATTGTTTCAATCCCTGAACTCAGCTGTTTCAACCCCTGAACTCTCATTGTTTTAACTACTGAACTCTCACAGTTTCATTGCCTGAACTCTTGCACCTTTGCCGTCGGAACTCTCGCTGTTACATCCAAATAGCGCTCTCTGTTTTCTCACTGCTTTATTACCTGAACACTCACTGATTTTCCTCAAACTCTCATTGTTTAATCACTTGAACTCTCGCTGTTTTATCTCCCAAACTCTGGTGGTTTAATCCCTTGAACTCACGCTGTGGCATCTCCTGAACTCTCGCTGTTCCATGTCCTGAACTCTCGCTGTTCCATGTCCTGAACTCTCGCTGTTCCATGTCCTGAACTCTCGCTGTTTTATCCCATGAACTCTCACTGTTTGTTCTCCAGAACACTCATTGTTTTATCACCCAAACTCCTGCTGCTTTATCAACTAAACTCACACTGTTTCATCTCTTGAGCTCTGGCTGTTTAATTCCCTGAACTCTCTCTGTTTCATCGCCTGATCTCACAGTGTTTTATCTCCTGGCCTCTTACTGTTTCATCTCCTGATCTCTCTCCACTTTATACCCTGAACTCTCGCTGTATTAAGTCCTGTAGTCTAGGTGTGATATCCCCTGAGCTCAGCTCTTTTATTTCCTGAACTCTCGCTCTTTTATCTCCTGAACTCTTGCTGTTTTATCACCTGTAGTCTCACTGTTTTATCGCCTTGACTCTCAGCGTATTGTACCCTGAAATTTCACAGTTTTATGTCTTGAGCTCTCACTGTTTTATCCATTGTAGTCTCGCTATTTAATCCCATGAACTCTCATTGTTTTATGCCTTGGCCTCTCAATTTTTTATCTCATGAACTCGCACAATTTTACCCCCTAAACTCTCACTATTTTATCCCCCAAACACTTACATTTTCATTTCCTGAACTCTCACTGTTTCATCTCCTGATCTCTCGGTGTTTTATCTCCTGAACTCTCACTGTTTTATCCCCTGAGCTCTCACTGCGTCATGCACAAAACCCTCACTGTTTTATCTCCTGAACTCAATGTTTTATCCCATGACTTCTTGCTGATTTAACCCCTGAGCACTGGCTCTTTTTTACCCTGAACTCTCGTTGTTTTATTACCTGAAATCTCACTGTTTTATCTCCTTGACTCTCAGTGTATTACACCTTGTAGTTTCGCTATTTAATCCCTTGAAGTCTCACTGTTTTATGGCCTAGAGTCTCAATTTTTTATCTCATGACCTCGCACTGTTTTACCCCTGGAACTCTCGCTGCTTTATCCCCTGAATTCTCACTCTTTGATCTCCAGAATATTCCTTGTTGTATCCCCCAAACTCTCGCTGTTTTATCTCCTAATCTCATACTGTTTCATCTCCTGAACTCTTGCTGTTATGTCCACTAAATGCTCATAGTTTTATCTCTTAAACTCTCACTGTTTTATGTCCCAAACACTTGCAGTTTCATTTCCTGAACTCTCGCTGTTTCATGTCCCGAACTCTCGCTCACCTGAAATCTCACTGTTTATCTCCTTGACTCTCAGTGTATTATACCTTGTAGTCTCGCTGTTTAATCACTTGAACTCTCACTGTTGCATCTCCTGATCTCTCGGTGTTTCATGTCCTGAACTCTCACTGTTTTATCCCCTGAACTCTTGCTGTTTTATCCCCTGAACTCTCATTGTTTCATCTCCTGAACTCTCACTGTTCCATAACCTGAACTCACTCTGTTTTATCCCCTGAACTCTCACTGCTTCATCCACAAAAACTCTCACTGTTTTATCTCCTGAACTCTTGATGTTTTATCCCCTGAACTCTTGCCGATTTAACCCCTGAGCACTGGCTCTTTTTTCTCCTGAACCCTCGCTGCTTTATTCCCTGAACTCTCGCAGTTTCACCTCCTGAACTCTCACTTTTTTACTGCTGAAGTCTCACTGTTTTATCCCCTGAACTCAGCTGTTTCAACCCCTGAACTCTCACTGTTTTGACTATTGAACTCTCACAGTTTCATTTCCTGAACTCTTGCACCTTTGCCGTCGGAACTCTCGCTGTTACATCCAATTAAAACTCTCTGTTTTCTCACTGCTTTATTACCTGATTTTCCCTGATTTTCCTCAAACTCTCATTGTTTAATCACTTGAACTCTCGCTGTTTTATCTCCCAAACTTTACTCCCTTGAACTTTCGCTGTTGCATCTCCTTAACTCTTGCAGTTCCATGTCCTGAACTCTCGCTGTTTTGTCCCATGAACTCTCACTGTTTGTTCTCCAGAACACTCATTGTTTTATCACCCAAACTCCTGCTGCTTTATCAACTAAACTCACACTGTTCATCTCCTGAGCTCTGGCTGTTTAATCCCCTGAACTCTTCCTGTTTCATCTCCAAACTCTCGCTGTTTTAGCCCCGTAACTCTCGCTGTTTCATCTGCTAAACGCGTACGATTTCATCTCCTGAACTCTTGCTGTTTTACCCAAACTCTCACTTTTAAACCCCCTGGCGTCTCGCTGTTTCATCTCCTGAACTCTCGCTGTTTCATCTCTTGAACTCTCATCATTTTATGCCCTGAACTCTCAACGTTTTATCTCTTGAACTCTTCATGTTTTATCCCATGAACTCAGCTGTTTTATCCCCTGAATTCCCGCTGTTGTATGTCCTGAGCTCTTGCTGTTTTATCCCCTGAACTCTCGCTGTTCCATCTCCTGAACTCTTACCAGTCTGTGCCCTGATCTCTTGCTGTTTTAAGTCCTGAACTCCCAGTGTTTTATCACTAAACTCTCACTGTTTTACCCCCTGAATTCTCGCTGTTGTATGTCCTGAGCTCTCGCTGTTTTATCCCCTGAACTCTCACTGTTCCATCTCCTGAACTCTCACTGGTTTGTGCCTGAACTCTTGCTGTTTTAAGTCCTGAACTCCCAGTGTTTTATCACTGAACTCTCACTGTTTTATCCCCTGAACTCTCGCTGTGTTTGCGCTTGAACTCTCACTGTTGTACCTCTGGAAGTCTCGGTGTTTTATTCCCTGAACTCAGCTGTTTTGTCTACTGAAGTCTCAATGTTTTACCTCCTGGACTCTCAGTGTTTTATACCATGAACTCGAGCTGTTTTCCCTCCTGAACTCTCGCATTTTTACCTGCTGAAGTCTCATTGTTTTATACCCTGAACTCTCGCTGTTTTATCCCCTGAATTCTCACTGTTTGATCTCCAGAATACTCGTTGTTTTATCCCCCCAACGTTCGGTGCTTTACCTCCTAATCTCATACTGTTTTATCTGCTGAACTGTTGCTGTTATGTCCACTAAATGCTCATAGTTTCATCTCTTAAACTCACACTGTTTTATCTCCTGAACTCTGCAGTTTCATCTCCTGAATGCTTGCTGTTTCGTCTCCCGAACTCTCGCTGTTGTATTCCCTGAACTCTCGCTGTTTCATCACCTGATCTCACAGTGTTTTATCTCCTGACCTCTCACTGTTTCATCTCCTGATCTCTCATCATTTTATACCCTGAACTCTCGCTGTATTAAGTCCTGTACTCTAGGTGTGATATCCCCTGAGCTCAGCTCTTTTATCTGCTGAACTCTCGCTCTTTTATGACCTGAAGTCTCACTGTTTGATCTCCAGAATACTCATTGTTTTATCCCCCCAACTTTCGGTGCTTTACCTCCTAATCTCATACTGTTTCATCTCCTGAGCTCTTGCTGTTATGTCCACTAAATGCTCATAGTTTTATCTCTTAAACTCTCAGCGTGTTATACCCTGAACTTTCACAGTTTTATGTCTTGAACTCTCACTGTTTTATCCATTGTAATCTTGCTATTTAATCCTGTGAACTCTCGTTGATTTATCCCCTGGCCTCTCAATTTTTTATCTCATGAACTCACACAATTTTACCCCCTGAACTCTTGCTGTTTTATCCCCTGAATTCTCACTGTTTGATCTCTAGAATACTCGTTGTTTTATCCTCCTAACTCTCGCTGTTTTATCTCCTAATCTCATACCATTTCATCTCCTGAGCTCTTACTGTTATGTCCACTAAATGCTCATAGTTTTATCTTTTAAACGCTTACTGTTTTATACCCCAAACACTTGCAGTTTCATTTCCTGACCTCTCGCTGTTTCATCTCCCGAGCTCTTGCTGTTTTATCACTTGAACTCTTATTGTTTCATCTTCTGATCTTTCGGTGGATTATCTCCTGAACCCTCACTGCTTCATCCAAAAAACTCTCACTTTTGTATATCCTGAACTCTTGCTGATTATCCCCTGAACTCTCGCAGTTTCACCTCTTGAACTCTCACTTTTTTACTGCTGAGGTCTCATTGTTTTATCCCCTGTACTCAGCTGTTTCACCCCCTGAACTCTCACTGATTTAACTCCTGAACTCTCGCAGATAAAGCAGTGAAAGTTTAGTGATAAAGCACCGAGAGTTCAGGACTTAAAACAGCAAGAGTTCAGAGCACAAACCGATGAGAGATCAGGAGATGAAACAGCAAGGATTCAGGAGATGGAACTGCGAGAGTTCGGGGATAAAACAGTGAGAGTTTTGTGGATGAAACAGTAAGAGTTCAGGAGATAAAACACTGAGAGATCAGGAGATGAAACAGCGAGATTTCAGGGGATAAAACAGCGAGAGTTCGGAGACGAAACAGCAAGAATTCACGAGATGAAACTACGAGAGTTCAGGAGATAAAACAGTGAGAGTTTAAGAGATAAAACTATGAGCATTTAGTGGGCATAACAGCAACAGTTCAGCAGATGAAACAGTATGAGATTAGGAGATAAAACAGTGAGAGTTTGGGGGATTAAACAATGAGTATTCTGGAGATCAAACAGTGAGAATTCAGGGGAACCAAAATTTGAGAGATAAAACAGCAAGGGTTCAAGTGATTAAACTGTGAGAGTTCAGGGGAAAAACAGTGAGAGTTCAGGTAATAAAGCAGTGAGAGTTTAGGAGTTAAAACAGCAAGAGTTGAGGGGGTAAAACAGTGCAACTTTAGGAGATAAAACAATAATTGTCTATTGGATATAACAGCAAGACTTTAGAAGGTAAAGCGGCGAGAGTTCAGGAAATCAAACAGTAAGAATTTAGGAGATAAAACAGCGAGAGCGTTGTGGATGAAAGAGTGAGAGATCAGGAGATGAAACAGTGAGAGTTCAGGGTATAAAACAGCGAGAGTTCGGGAGACGAAACAGCAAGAATTCACGAGATGAAACTGCGAGAGTTCAGGAGATAAAACAGTGCGAGTTTAAGAGATAAAATATGAACATTTAGTGGGCATAACAGCAACAGTTCAGCAGATGAAACATTATGAGATTAGGAGATAAAACAGCGAGAGTTTGGGGGATTAAACAATGAGTATTCTGGAGATCAAACAGTGAGAATTCAGGGGATAAAACAGCGAGAGTTCAGGTGATAAAACAGTGAGATTTCAGCAGGTAAAAATGCGAGAGTTCAGGAGGGAAAGCAGCAAGAGGTCACGGTATAAAACACTGAGCACTGAGTCCAGAAGGTAAAACATTGAGACTTCAGTAGATAAAACAGCTCGAGTTCAGGGGAATAAAACAGAGAGAATTCACGTTATGTAACAGCGAGAGTTCAGGAGATTGATCAGAGAGAGTTCAGGAGATGAGAATTTGAGTGTCTTATCTCCAGAACTCTCAATGTTTTACCCCCTGAACTCTCATTGTTTTATCACTAAACTCTCACTGTTTTTTACCCTCAAATTCTCATCTCCTGAACTCTTTCTGATACATAACGTGAATTCTCTCTGTTTTATTCCCCTGAACTCTCACTGTTTCATCTCTTGAGATCTCGCTGTTCCATTTCCTGAACTCTCGCTGTTTTATCTCCTGAACTCTCGCTCTCTTATCCCCCGAGCTCTCGCTGTTTAATCTTCTGAACTCTCACCATTTCATGCCCTGAACTCTTGCTGTTTTAAATCCTGAACTCTCGGTGCTTTATCACTAAACTCTCACTGTTTTATCTCCTGAACTCTCGCAGTGTTATCCCTTGAACTCACTCTGTGGTACCTCCTGAATGCTTCATGTATTATCCCCTGAACTCAGCTGTTTTATCTACTGAAGTCTCACTGTTTTACCTCCTGGACTCTCAGTGTTTTATACCGTGAACTCGTGCTGTTTTCCCTCCTGAGCTTTCGCATTTTACCTGCTGAAATCTCAGTGTTTTGTTCCCTGAATTCTCACTGTTTGATCTCCAAAATACTCATTGTTTTATCCTCCAAACTCTCGCTGTTTTATCTCCTAACTTCATACTGTTTCGTCTCCTAAGCTGTTGCTGTTATGTGCACTAAATGCTCATAGTTTTATCTCCTAAACTCTTACTGTTTTATACCCCAAACACTTGCAGTTTCATTTCCTGACCTCTCGCTGTTTCATCTCCCGAACTCTCGCTGTTTTATCTCCTGATCTTTCGGTGGTTTATCTCCTGCACTCTCACTGTTTTATCTCCTGAACCCTCACTGCTTCATCCAAAAAACTCTCACTGTTGTATATCCTGAACTCTTGCTGTTTATCCCCTGAACTCTCGCAGTTTCACCTCTTAAACTCTCACTTTTTTACTGCTGAGGTTTCATTGTTTTATCCGCTGTACTCAGCTGTTTCACCCCCTGAACTCTCACTGATTTAACTCCTGAACTTTCGCAGTTTCATTTCCTGAACTCTCGCACCTTTACCCTCGGAATTCTCGCTGTTACATCCAATAATCACTGATTGTTTTCTCACTGCTTTATTACCTGAACACTCACTGTTTTTCCTCGAACTCTCACTGTTTTATCTTCCAAACTCTGGTTGTTTAATCCCTTGAGCTTTCGCTGTTTTATCCTCTGAACTTTCGCAGTTTGTTCTTCAGAACACTCATTGTTTTATCACCCAAACTCTTGCGGTTTATCTCCTAAACTCACTCTGTTTCATCTCCTGAACTCTCGCTGTTTTATGTCCTGAGCTCTCGTTGATTTATCCCCTGAACTCTTGCTGTTTCATCTCTTGAACTCTCATCATTTTATGCCCTGAACTCTCAATGTTTTATCTCTTGAACTCTTCATATTTTACCCCCTGAACTCAGCTGTTTTACCCCCTGGACTCTCACTGTTTTATGTCTTGAGCTCTCGCTGTTTTATCCCCTGAACTCTCGCAGTTCCATCTCCTGAATCCTCGCTGTTTCATCTCCTGATCTCTCACCGGTTTGTGCTCTGAACTCTTGCTGTTTTACGTCGTGAATTCTCGGTGCTTTATCACTAAACTCTCACTGTTTTATCCCCTGAACTCTCCCTGTGTTATCGCTTGAACTATCACTGTTGTACCTCTGAATCCTCGATGTTTTATCCCCTGAACTCAGCTGTTTTATCAACTGAAGTCTCAATGTTTTACCTCCGGGACTCTCAGTGTTTTATACCATGAACTCGTGTTGTTTTCCCTCCTGAACTCTCGCATTTTTTACCTGCTGAAATCTCACTGATTTATCCCCTGAATTCTCACTGTTTGATCTCCAGAATACTCATTGTTTAATCCCCCAAACTCTTGCTGTTTTATCTCCTAATCTCATACTGTTTCATCTGCTGAACTGTTGCTGTTATGCCCAATAAATGCTCACAGTTTTATCTCTTAACCTCGCACAGTTTTATCTCCTGAACTCTTGCAGTTTCATCTCATGAATTCTCACTGTTTCGTCTCCTGAACTCTCAGTGTTTTATCTCCTGAACTCTCACTGTTTCATCCACAAAACTCTCACTGTTTTATCCCCGAACTCTCGCAGTTCCATCTCCTGAATTCTCGCTGTTTCATCTCCTGATCTCTCATCGGTTTGTGCTCTGAACTCTTGCTGTTTTAAGTCCTGAACTCCTGGTGTTTTATCACTAAACTTTCACTGCTTTATCCCCGGAACTCACAGTGTGTTTTCGCTTGAACTATCACTGTTGTACCTCTGAACCCTCGGTGTTTTATCTCCTGAACTCAGCTGTTTTATCAACTGAAGTCTCAATGTTTTACCTCCTGGACTCAGTGCTCAGTGCTTTATATCGTGAACTCTTGCTCCTTTCCCTCCTGAACTCTCGCATTTTTACCTGCTGAAATCTTACTGTTTTATCACCTGAACTCTCGCTGTTTTATCCCCTGAATTCTCACTGTTTGATCTCCAGAATACTCGTTGTTTAATCCCCCAAACTCTCGCTGTTTTATCTCCTAATCTCATAATGTTTCATTTGCTGAACTGTTGCTGTTATGCCCACTAAATGTTCATATTTTATCTCTTAAACTCGCACTGTTTTATCTCCTGAACTCTCGCAGTTTCATCTCGTGAATTCTTGCTGTTTCGTCTCCCGAACTCTCGCTGTTTTATACCCTGAACTCTCACTGTTTCATCTCCTGATCTCTCACTCTTTCATCCACAACGCTCTCGCTGTTTTATCTCCTAAATTTTTACTGTTTGATTTCCTGAACTCTCGCCGCTTTACCTTCTAAAGTCTTGCTGTTATATCCAATAGACAATTATTGTTTTATCTCCTAAAGTTGCACTGTTTTACCCCCTCAACTCTCGCTATTTTAACTCCTAAACTTTCACTACTTTATTACCTGAACTCTCACTGTTTTTCCCCTGAACTCTCACAGTTTAATCACTTGAACCCTTGCTGTTTATCTCTCAAATTTTGGTTGTTTAATCCCTTCCACTTTCACTGTTTTATCTTCCAAACTCTCGCTGTTTAGTCCCTTGAAAACTCTCTGTTTTATCTCCAGAACTCTCAATGTTTTACCCCCTGAACTCTCGTTGTTTTATCACTAAACACTCACTGTTTTTTACCCTCAAATTCTCATCTCCTGAACTCTCTCTGATCAATCTCCTGAACTCTCGCTGTTACATAACGTGAATTCTCTCTGTTTTATTCCCCTGAACTCAGCTGTTTTATCAACTGAAGTCTCACTGTTTCATCTCTTGAGATCTCGCTGTTCCATTTCCTGAACTCTCGCTGTTTTATCTCCTGAACTCTCGCTCTTTTATCCCCCGAACTCTCGCTGTTTAATCTTCTGATCTCTCATCATTTCATGCCCTGAACTCTTGCTGTTTTAAATCCTGAACTCTCGGTGCTTTATCACTGAACTCTCACTGTTTTATCTCCTGAACTCTCGCAGTGTTATCCCTTGAACTCACTCTGTGGTACCTCCTGAACGCTTCATGTGTTATCCCCTGAACTCAGCTGGTTTATCTACTGAAGTCTCACTGTTTTACCTCCTGGACTCTCAGTGTTTTATACCGTGAACTTGTGCTGTTTCCCTCCTGAATTCTCGCATTTTTAACTGCTGAAGTCTCACCATTTTATCCCCTGAACTCTCGCTGTTTAACCCCTGAACTCTCACTGTATCATCTCCTGAACTCTCGCTGTTCCATCTCCTGAACTCTCGCTGGTTCATACCCTGAACTCTCTCTGTTTTATCCCCTGAAGTCTCACTGTTTTATCCCTTGAACTCTCACTGGTTCATCTCCAGAACCCTCGCTGTTTCATTGCCTGAACTCTCACTGTTTTAGACCCTTAACTCTTGATGTTTCATCTGCTGAACACGCACAATTTCATCTCCTGAACTCTCGCTGTTTTATCTCCTGAACTCGCGCTGTCTTATCGCCTGAACTCTCGCTGTTTTATCCCCTGAACTCGCGCTGTCTTATCGCCTGAACTCTTGTTGTCTCATCGCCTGAACTCTCGTTGTTTTATCTCATGAACCCTCGCTGTTCCATCTCCTGAACTCTTGCTGTTTTATATCCTGAACACTCGCTGTTTTATCTCCTGAACTCTCGCTGTTTCATCTCCTGAACTCCCGCTCTTTCATCTCCTGAACTCCCGCTGTTTCATCTCCTGAACTCTCGCTGTTTCATCTCCTGATCTCTCACCGGTTTATGCCCTGATCTCTTGCTGTTTTAAGTCCTAAAGTCCCTGTGTTTTATCTCTAAACTCTCACCGCTTTATCCCCTGTACTCTCGCTGTGTTATCGCTTGAACTCTCACTGTTGTATCTCCTGAATGCTCGGTGCTTTATCCCCTGAACTCTTACTGTTTCATCCCCTGACCTCTCTATGTTTTGTCCCATGACCTTTCACCATTTTATCGCCAGAACACTCGCAGTTTTATCTCCTGACCTGCCGCTGTATTATATGCTGAACTCTCTCTGTTTTATATGCTGAAATCTCGATGTTTTATCTCCTGAGCTCTCGCTGTTTTTTCTCCTGAACTCTCGTTGTTTTATCTCCTGAACTCTTGTTGTTTTATCTCCTGAACCCTCATTGTTTTATCTCCTGAAATCTCGCTGTTTTATCTCCTAAAGTCTCACTGTTCTATCTCCTGACCTTTCACTTTTATATCTGCTGAAGTCGTACTGTTTTATCCCCTGAACTCTCTCTGTTTTATATCCTAAACTCTCACTGTTGTACTCCTGAATGCTCGGTGTTTTATCCCCTGAACTCAGCTGTCTTAACAACTGAAGTCTCAACTGTTTTACCTCCTGGACTCTCAGTGTTTTATAAAATGAACTCGTGCTGTTTTCCCACCTGAACTCTCACATTTTTATCTGCTGAAGTCTCACTATTTTATCCCCTGAACTCTCACTGTTTTATCCCCTGAATTCTCACTGTTTGATCTCTAGAATACTCATTGTTTTATCCCCTAAACTCTTGCTGTTTTATCTCCTAATCTCATACTGTTTCATCTCCTGAACTCTTGCTATTATGTCCACTAAATTCTCATAGTTTTATCCCCTAAACTCTCACTGTTTTATCCCCCAAACACTTGCAGTTTCAGTTCCTGAACTCTTGCTGCTTCATCTCCCGAACTTTTGCTCTTTTATCCCCTGTTCTCTCACTGCTTCATAACAAAACTCTCACTGTATCATCTACTGATCTCTCAGTGTTTTATCTCCTTAACTCTTACTGTTTTATCCCCTGTTCTCTCACTTTCTTACACAAAATTCTCACTGTTTTATCTCCCAAAGTCTCGCTGTTCTATCTCTTGAACTCTCACTGCTTTATCCCCCGAACACTCACTGTTTCATCTCCTGAACTCTCACCATTTCATGCCCTGAACTCTTGCTGTTTTAAGTCCTGAACTCTCGGTGTTTTATCACTAAACTCTCAATGTATTATCCCCGGAACTCTCACTGTGTTATCGCTTGAACTCTCACTGTTGTACCTCCTGAACGCTCCGTGTTTTATCTGCTGAAGTCTCAATGTTTTACCTCCTGGACTTTCAGCGTTTTATACCGTGACATCATGCTGTTTTCCCTCCTGAACTCTCGCATTTTTATCAGCTGATGTCTCACTGTTTTATCCCCTGAATTCTAGACTGTTTGATCTCCAGAATACTCATTGATTTATCCCCCAAACTCTCACCATTTTATCTGCTAATCTCATACTGTTTCATCTCCTGAATTCTTGCTGTTACGTGCACTAAACACTCATAGTTTTATCTCCTAGACTATCAGTGGTTTATCCCCCAAATACTTGCAGTTTCAGCTCCTGAACTCTGGCTGTTTTACCACTTGAACTCTCACTGCTTCATCTTCTGAACTCTTGATGTTTTATCTCCTAAACTCTCACTGTTTTATCCCCTGAGCTCTCACTGCTTCATCCCCTGAAATCTCATTGTTTTTTCCCCTGAACCCTTGCTGTTTCATCTCCTGAATTCTCACTGTTTTAGCCCCTTAACTCTCGCTGCTTCATCCCCTGAAATCTTGATGTTTTATCCCCTGAACCCTCACTGTTTCATCTCCTGAACTCTCACTGTTTTAGCCCCTTAACTCTCGCTGTTTCATCTGCTGAACTCTCACGATTTCATCTCCTGAACTCTTGTTGTTTTACCTCCTGAACTCTCGCTGTTATATCCACAAAATGCTCACTGTTTTATCCCTCAAACTCTCGCATTTTTGCTCTCTGACCTCTCGCTGTTTCATCCTGAACTCTCACTGTTGCATTTCCTGAACTCTCATCGTTTTATGCCCTGGACTCTCAATGTTTTATCTCTTGAACTCTTCAAGTTTTATCCTCTGAATCTATCTGCTTTACCTCCTGAACTCTCGCTGTTTGATCTCCTGAACTCTCGCTGTTTTATCAGCTGAACTCTCATTGTTTTCTCCCATGAAATCTTGATGTTTTTTCCCCTGCAGGTTCAGTGGATGAAACAGTGAGAGTTCAAGGGATGAAACAGGGAGTGTTCAGAAGATGCAACAGTGAAAGGTATATACATTAAATGCTCATATTCTATCCCCTCAACTGTCACTGTTTACCCCCCAAACTCTCGCTGTATTACCCCCTGAACTCTTGCTGTTTCATCTCCTGAACATTCGCCTTTTATCTCCTGAACTCTCGCTGCTTTATATCCTGGGCTCTGATTGTTTCATCCCCTGAACTCTCACTGATTTACCTCCTGGACTCAGTGGTTTATACCATGAACTCCTGCTGTTTCCCCTCCTGAACTCTCGCATTTTTACCTGCTGAAGTCTCACTGTTTTATCCCCTGAATTCTGACTGTTTGATCTCCAGAATACTCATGGCTTTATCCCCCAAACTCTCGCCGTTTTATCTGCTAATCTCATACTGTTTCATCTCCTGACTTTTGCTGTTATGTCCACTAAATACTCATAGTTTTATCTCCTAAACTATCACTGTTTTATCCCCTGAGCTCTCATTGCTTCATCCCCTAAAATCTCGATGTTTTATCCCCTGAACCCTCGCTGTTTCATCTTCTGAACTCTCGCTGTTTTAGCCACTTAACTCTCACTGTTTCATCTGCTGAACTCTCATGATTTCATCTCCTGAACTCTTGCTGTTTTACCTCCTGAGCTCTCGCTGTTATATCCACAAAATGCTCACTATTTTATCCCCCAAACTCTTGCATTTTAGCTCTCTGACCTCTCGCTGCTTCATCTTCTGAACTCTCACTGTTTCATCTCCTGAATTCTCATCGTTTTATGCCCTGAACTCTCAATATATTATTTCTTGAACTCTACAAGTTTTATCCTCTGAATCCAGCTGCTTTATCTCCTGAACTCTCGCTGTTTGATCTCCTGAACTCTCATTGTTTTCTCCCCTGAACTCTTGATGTTTTTTCCCCTGCGGGTTCAGGAGATGAAACAGTGAGAGTTCAGGAGATAAAACAGTGAAAGGTATATCCATTAAATGCTCATATTCTATCCCCTCAACTGTCACTGTTTTACCCCCCAAACTCTCGCTGTTTTACCCCCTGAACTCTCGCTGTTTTATCTCCTGAACTTCCACTGTTTTATCTCCTGAACTCTCACTGCTTTATCTCCTGGGCTCTGATGGTTTCATCCCCTGAACTCTCAATGATTTACCTCCTGAACTCTCACTTTTTTATCTGCTGAAGTCTCACTGTTTAATCCCCTGAACCCTCACTGCATTATCTCCTGAACACTCACTGTTTTATCCCCTGAACTCTGGCTGTTCTATCTCTTGAACTCTTGCTGTTTTATCCCCTGACCACTCACTGCTTTATCCCCTGAACACTAGCTGTTTTATCTCCTGAACTCTCGCTGTTTCATCTCCTGAACTCTCAGCATTTCATGTCCTGAACCCTTGCTGTTTTATGTCCTGAACTCTCAGTGTTTTATCACTAAACTCTCACCATTTTATCCCTGGAACTCTCACTGTTTCATCTCCTGTAGCCTCAATGTTTTATATCCTGAACTCTTGCTGCTTTATCTCCTGGGCTCTGATTGTTTCATCCCCTGAACTCTCACTGATTTACCTCCTGAAATCTCGCTTTTTTATCTGCTGAAGGCTCACTTTTTTATCCCCTGAACGCTCACTGTTATATACGCTAAATGCTCATTGTTTTAATTCCTATACACTCATTGTTTTACCCCCCAAACTCTCACTGTTCTATCTCCCAAACTCTTTCTTCTTGATCTACTGAAGTCAAACTGTATTATCCCTGAACACTTGCTGTTGTATCTCCCAAACTCTCGCTGTTTTATCCCCTGACCTCTCACATTTTATCAGCTGAGATCTCGGTGATTTGCCTTCTGAACACTCGGTGTTATAAACACAGAATGCTCATTCTATAATTGACTAAAGTCTCACTGTTTTATTCCTGGAACTCTCGCTGTGTTATCGCTTGAACTCTCACTGTTGTACCTCCTGAACGCTCTGTGTTTTATCCCCTGAACTCAGCTGTTTTATCTACTGAAGTCTCACTGTTTTACCTCCTGGACTCTCAGTGTTTTATACCGTGAACTTGTGCTGTTTCCCTCCTGAACTCTCGCATTTTTAACTGCTGAAGTCTCACCATTTTATCCCCTGAACTCTCGCTGTTTTATCCCCTTAACTCTTGATGTTTTTTCCCCTGCGGGTTCAGGAGATGAAACAGTGAGAGTACAGGGGATGAAACAGCAAGTGTTCCAGAGATAAAACAGTGAAAGGTATACACATTAAATGCTCATATTCTATCCCCTCAACTGTCACTATTTTACTCCCCAAACTCTTGCTGTTTTACCCCCTGAAGTCTCGCTGTTTTATCTCCTGAACTTTCGCTCTTTTATACCCTGAACTCTCGCTGCTTTATCTCCTGGGCTCTGATTGTTTCATCTCCTGAAATCACACTGATTTACTTCCTGAACTCTCACTTTTTTATCTGCTGAAATCTCACTGTTTTATCACCTGAACCCTCAATGTTTTATATACCTGAACTCTTGCTGTTTTATCGCCTGAACTCTTAATGATTTTTCCCATGAATGCTCGCTGTTATATACGCTAAATGCTAATAGTTCTATCCCCTAAACTGTCACTTATCTACCCCCAAAAATCTCGCTGTTTTATCCGCTGAACTTTCGTTGTTTCATCTCCAACTCTCGCTGTTTCCTCTCCTGTTCTCTCACCGTTTTATGCCCTGAATTCTCACTGTTTTAAACCCTGTACTCTCGGTGTTTTATCCCCTGAACTCAGTTGTTTTATATCCTGAACTCCCTCTGCTTTATCATCTGAACTTTTGCTGATTCATCTCCTGATTTCTCACCATTTTACACCCAGAACTCTCGCTGTTTTAAGCCCCTTACTCTTAGTGTTTTATCCCATGAACTCTCGCTGTTTTATCTCCTGAACTGTTGCTGTTTTGCCTCCTGAACACTCACTGTTATGACCACTAAATGCTCATTGTTTTAATTCCTAAACGCTCATTGTTTTACTCCCCAAACTCTCACTGTTCTATCTCCCAAACTCTTTCTTCTTGATCTGCTGAAGTCTAACTGTTTTATCCCTGAACCCTTGCTGTTGTATCTCCTAAACTCTCGCTGTTTTATCCCCTGACTTCTCACATTTTATCACCTGAGCTCTCAGTGATTTGCCTTCTGAACACTCAGTGTTATAAACACAAAATGCTCGTTGTATAATTGACTAAAGTCTCACTGTTTTATCTCCCAAACCCTCGCTGTTCTATCTCTTGAACTCTCGCTGCTTTATTCCATGAACATTCGCTGGTTTATCTCCTGAACTCTCGCTGTTTCATCTCCTGAACTCTCACCATTTCATGCCCTGAACTCTCGCTGTGTTGTCGCTTGAACTCTCACTGTTGTACCTCCTGAATGCTCCGTGTTTTGTCCCATGAACTCAGCTGGTTTATCTACAGAAGTCTCACTGTTTTACCTCCTGTATTGTCAGAGCTTTATACCATGAACTCGTGCTGTTTTCCGTCCTGAACTCTTGCATTTTTAACTGCTGAAGTCTCATTGTTTTATCCCCTGAACTCTCACAGTTTGATCTCCAGAATACTCGTTGTTTTATCCCCCAAATTCTCTCGGTTTTATCTCTTAATCTCATACTGTTTCATCTCCTGAACTCTTGATGTTATCTCCACTGAATACTCCTGGTTTTATCTCATGAACTCACATTGTTTTATCCCCTGAACTCTCATTGCTTCATCCACAAAACTCTCACTGTTTTATCTCCTGAACTCTTGACGTTTTATCCCCTGAACTCAGCTGTTTTATCAACTGAAGTCTCAACTGCTTTACCTCCTGGACTCTCAGTATTTTATACCGTGAACTCTCGCTGTTTTATCCCCTGAATTCTCACTGTTTGATCTCCAGAATACCCGTTGTTTTATCCCCTAAACTCTCGCTGTTTTAACTCCTAATCTTATACTATTTCATCTCCTGAACTTTTGCTGTTATGTGCACTAAATGCTCATAGTTTTATCTCTTAAATTCTGATTGTTTCATCCCCCAAACTCTCGCAGGTCCATCTCCCGAACTCTCGCTGTTTTATCCCCTGTACTCTCATTCTTTCATCGCCTGATCTCTCCGATGTTTTATCTCCTGAACTCTTACTGTTTAATCCATAAAACTCTCACTGTTTTATCCCTCACACTCTCGCAGTTTCATCTCCTGAACTCTCACTGTTTCTCCACAAAGCTCTTACTGTTTCATCTACTGAGCTGTCGCTGTTTCGTCCCGCGAACTCTCGCTATATCATCTCCTATCTCTCAGTGTTTTATCTCCTGAACTCTCACTGTTTTATCTCCTGATCGCTCAGTGTTTTATCTCCTGAACTCTCACTGTTTCATCCACAAAACTCTCACTGTTTTATGTCCTGAATTCTCGTTGTTTTATCTCCTGAACTCTTGATGTTTTATGGACTGAACACTTGTGGATTTAACCCCTGAGCACTCACTCTTTTCTCCTGAACTGTCGGAGCTTTATCCCCTGAACTCTCGGAGTTGTATCTCCTGAACTCTCAGTTTTTTGCTCTCACTGTTATATCCCCTGAACTCAGCTGTTTCAACACCTGAATTTCACTGTTTTACACCATGACCTCTCTCCTGACCTTGCATTATTTCATTTCCTGAACTCTCACAGATTTACCTTTTGAGCTCTCGCTGTTATATCGAATAAATGCTCATTGGTTTATCTCCTAAACTCGCACTGTTTTATCTCAACTCTCGCTGTTTTATCTCCAAAACTCTCACTGCTTTATTACCTGAACTATCACTGTTTTTCCCCTGAACTCTCACTGTTTAATCACTTGAACTCTCGCTGTTTTATCTCCCGAACACTGTTTGTTTAATCCCTTGAACTCCCTCTGTTTTATCTCCAGAACATTCGATGTTTCATCTGCCAAGCTATCACTGTTTTATCCCCTGAACTCTTGCCAATTTTTCCACTGAACTCTCGCTGTATTATATCCTAAACTCCCGTTGTTTTACCTCATGAATTCTTGCTGTTTTGCCTACTGAACTCTCGCTGTTATATCCACTAAATGCTCATTGTTTTATCTCCTAAACTCTCACTGTTTTATCACCCAAACTCTCAGTGCTCTATCTCCTGACATTTCGCTTTTTTATCTGCTGAACTCTCACTGTTTTATCCCGTAACCTCTCGCTGTTTCATTCCCTGAACTCTCTCTGCTTTATCCCCTGACCTTTCACCATTTTATCGCCTGAACACTTGCAGTTTTATCTCCTGACCGCTCGCTGTATTATATCCTCAACTCTTGCTGTTTTATCTCCTGAACTCTCATTGTTTTATCTCCTGAAATCTCGCTGCTTTATCTCCTAAAGTCTCATTGTTTTATTATCCAAACTCTCACCATTCTATCTCCTGAACTTTCAGTTTTTATCTGCTGAAGTCTCACTGTTTTATCCCCTGACCCTAAACCATTTTATTGACTGAACGCTCACTGTTTTACCTCCTGAACTCTCACTGTTTCATCTCCTGATCTTTCACCATTTTCCACCCTGAACCCTCCCTGTTTTAAGCCCCTTTCTCTTGGTGTTTTATCCCATGAGCTCTCGCTGTTTTACCCCCTGAACTCTCTCTGTTTCTCCCCTGAACTCTCGCTGTTTTATCCCATGAACTCTTGCTGTTTCATCTCCTGAACTCTCATCATTTTATGCCCTGAACTCTTGCTGCTTTAAGTCCTGAGCACTCACTGATTTATCTACAAAACTCTCACTGTTTTATCTCCTGAACAGTGTATGTTTTATGCCCTGAACTTAACGGGTTTTACCTTCTGAACTCTCGCTGTTTTATCCCCTGATCTCTCAATGTTTCAGTCCCTGAACTCTTGATGGTTTTCCCCTGAACTCTCGCTGTTATATCCACTAAATGCTCATAGATTTGTCCCCTAAACTCTCACTGTTTTATCCCCCAAACTCACGCTGTTTTTGCCCCTGGACTCTCACTGTGTTATCGTTTGAACTCTCATTGTTGTACCTTCTGAATGCTCGGTGTTTTATGCCCCGAACTCAGATACTTTATCAACTGAAATCTCAACTGTTTTACCTCCTGGACTCTCGCTGTTTTATACCATGAACTCGTGCTGTTTTCCGTCCTGAACTCTTGCATTTTTGACTGCTGAAGTCTCACTGTTTTATCCCCTGAACTCTCACAGTTTTATCTCCTAATCTCATACTGTTTCATCTCCTGAACTATTGCTGCTATGTCCACTAAATGCTCATAGTTTTATCTCTTAAACTCTCACTGTTTTATCCCCCAAACCTCGCAGTTTCATCTCCTGAAACCTTGCTGTTTCGTCTTCCAAACTGTCGCTATTTTATCCACTGAACTCTCGTTGTTTCATCTCCTGAACTCTCGCTGTTTCATCTCTTGAACTCTCATAATTTTATCCCCTAAACTCTCAATATTTTATCTCTTGAACTCTTGCTGTTTTATCCGCTGAACTCTCACTGTTTTATCAACTGAAGTCTCAACTGCTTTACCTCCTGGACTCTCAGAGTTTTATACTGTGAACTCTCACTGTTTTATCCCCTGAATTCTCACTGTTTGGTCTCCAGAATACCGGTTGTTTTATTCCCCAAACTCTCACTGTTTTATCTCCTAATCTCATACTGCTTCATCTCCTGAACTGTTGCTGTTATGTCCACTAAATCTCATAGTTTTATCTCTTAAACTCTCATTGTTTGATCCCCCAAACTCGTGCAATTTCGTCTCCCGAATTCTTGCTGTTTTATCCCCGTACTCTCGTTGTTTCATCTCCTGATCTCTCCGTGTTTTATCTCCTGAACTCTCACTGTTTCATCCACAAAACTCTCACTGTTTTATCCCCCAAACTCTTGCAGCTTCATCTCCTGAACTCTCACTGTTTCATCCACAAAGCTCTCACTGTTTCATCTACTGAGCTCTTGCTGTTTCGTCCCCTGAATTCTCGCTGTTTCATCTCCTGATCTCTCAGTGTTTTATCTCCTGAACTCTCACTGTTTTATCTCCTGACCACTCAGTGTTTTATCCCCTGAACTCTCAATGTTCTATTCCTTGAACTCTTGATGATTTTCCCCTGAACTCTCGCTATTATATCCACTAAATGCTCATAGATTTATCCCCTAAACTCTCATTGTTTTACCTCCTAATCTCATACTGTTTCATCTTCTGAATTGTTGCTGTTATGTCTACTCTTAAACTCTCACTGTTTTATCCCCCAAAATCTTGCAGTTTCATCTCCTGAACTCTTGCTGTTTTATCCGCTGAACTCTCACTGTTTCATCCACAAAACTCTTGCTGTTTTATCCCCAAACTCTCGCAGTTTCATCTCCTGAACTCTCATTGTTTCATCCACAAAGCTGTCACTTTTTTTATCTCCTGAATTCTCGCTGTTTTAACTCCTGAACTCTTGATATTTTATTGACTGAACACTTGCTGATTTAGCCCTGAGCACTCACTTTTTTTTCTCCTGAACTGTCGCTGCTTTATCCTCTGAACGCTCGGAGTTGTACCTCCTGAACTCTCACATGTTTGCTGCTGACCTCTTACTGTTATATTCCCTGAACTCAGCTGTTTCATCTCCTGAAGTTCACTGTTTTACACCATGACCTCTCTCCTGAACTTTCGCTCTTTCATTTCCTGAACTCTCACAGCCTTAACTCCTGAACTCTCGCTGTTTTTTTTCGAATAAACGCTCATTGGTTTATCTCCTAAACTCGCACTGTTTTATCTTCTCACCTCTTGCTGTTTTATCTCCAAAACTCTCACTGCTTTAAAACCTGAACTCTCACTGATTTTCCCCTGAACTCTCACTGTTTAAATGCTTGAACTCTCGCTGTTTTATCTACGGAACTCTGGATGTTTCATCTGCCAAACTATCACTGTTTTATCCCCTGAATTGTTGCCAATTTTTTACTCAACTCTCGCTGTTATATCCAGTAAATGCTCATTGTTTTATCTCCTAAACTCTCAATGTTTTATCCCCCAAACTCACAGTGTTCTATCTCCTGACCTTTTGCTTTTTTTCTGCTGAAGTCTCACTGTTTTATCCCGTGGGGTCTCTCTCTGTTACCTCCTGAACTCTAGCTCTTCTATCTGTAGAAGTCTCACTCTTTCATCTCCCACACTCTCGCTGTGTTATATCCTCAACTCTCACTGTTTTATATCCTGAACCCTCACTGTTTTAGTTCCTGAGCTCTCGCTGTTATATCCACTAAATGCTCACTGTTTTATCCCCCAAACCCTCGCTTTTTAACCCCCTTACCTCTCACTGTTTCATCTCCTGAACTATCATCGTTTTATGCCCTGAACTCTCAATGTTTTATCTCATGAACTCTACAAGTTTTATCCCCTGAACTCAGCTGTTTTACCTCTTGAACTCTTGCTGTTTTAACGGCTGAACTCTCGCTGTTTTATCTCCTGAACTCTCGTTGTTTTATCTCCAGAATTCTCGCTGTTTTATCTCCTGAAATCTTGATGTTTTTTCCTCTGTGGATTCAGGAGATGAAACAGTGAGAGATCAGGGGATGAAACAGCGAGTGTTCAGGAGATAAAACAGTGGAAGGTTTTTACACTAAATGCTCACATTCTATCCCATCAACTGTTACTGTTTTACCACCCAAACTCTCGCTGTTTTACCCCCTGAACTTTGCTTGTTTTATCTCCTGAACGTTCGCTCATTTATCTCCCGAACTCTTGCTGCTTTATTTCCTGGGTTCTGAATGATTTATCCATTGAATTCTCACTGATTTACCTCCTGAACTCTCACTTTTTTATCTGTTGAAGTCTCACTGTTTTAACTCTTGATCTTTCAATGTTTCATCTCCTGAACCTGATGGTTTTATATCCTGAACTGTTGCTGTTTTATCGCCTGAACTCTTGATGTTTTTTCCCCTGAACGCTCGCTGTTATATACGCTAAATGCTCATAGTTCTATCCCCTAAACTGTCACTTTTCTACCCCCGAAAATCTTGCTGTTTTATCCCCTGAACTCACGGTGTTTCATCTCCGAATTCTCGCTGTTTCCTCTCCTGTTCTCTCGCTGTTTTAAGCCCTGTACTCTCGGTGTTTTATCCCCTGAACTCAGCTGTTTTATATCCTGAACTCTCACTGCTTTATCACCTGAACTCTCGCTGATTCATCTCCTGATCTCTCACCGTTTTACACCCTGAACTCTCACTGTTTTAAGCCCCTTACTCTTGGTGCTTTATCCCATGAATTCTCACTGTTTTATCTCCTGAACTGTCACTGTTTTGCTTCCTGAGCTCTCGCTGTTATGACCACTAAATGCTCATTGTTTTAATTCCTAAACGCTCATTGTTTTACCCCCCAAACTCTCACTGGTCTATCACCTGAACTCATTCTTCTTAATCTGATGAAGTCTAACTGTTTTATCCCTGAACACTTGCTGTTGTATCTCCCAAAGTCTCGCTGCTTTATCCCCTGACCTCTCACATTTTATCAGCTGAGATCTCGGAGATTTGCCTTCTGAACACTCGTGGTTATAAACACAAAATGCTCATTGTATAATCGACCAAACTCTCACTGTTTTAACCCCCAAACTCTTGCTGTTCTATCTCTTGAACTCTCACTGTTTTATCCCCTGAACTCAGCCGTTTCATCTCCTGAACTCTCAGCATTTCATGCCCTGAACCCTTCCTGTTTTAAGTCCCAAACTCTCGGTGTTTTATCACTAAACTCTCACTGTTTTATCCCTGGAACTCTCGCTGTGTTATCGCTTGAACTCTCACTGTTTTACCTCCTGAACGCTCAGTGTTTTATCCCCTGAACTCAGCTGTTTTACCTACTGAAGATTCACTGTTTTACCTCTTGGACTGTCAGCGTTTTACACCGTGAACTCGTGCTGTTTTCCCTCCTGAACTCTCGCATTTTTAACTGATGAAGTCTCAATGTTTTATCCCCTGAACTCTCGCTGTTTACTCCCCAAAACTCTCACTGTTTGATCTCCTAATCTCATACTGTGAAATCTCCTGAACTCCTGCTGTTATGTCCACTAAATTCTCATCGCCTTATCTCCTAAACTCTCACTGTTTTATCCCCCAAACACTTGCTGTTTCAGCTCCTGAGCTCTCGCTGTTTCATCTCCTGAACTCTCGCTGTTTTACCACTTGAACACTGACTGTTACATCTCCTGATCTCGGTGTTTTATCTCCTGAACTCTCACTATTTTATCTCCTGAACTCTTGATGTTTTATCCGCTGAACTCTGCTGATTTAACCCCTGAGCACTGGCTCTGTTTTCTCCTGAACTCTCGCTGCTTAATCCCCTGAACTCTCGCAGTTTCACCTCCTGAACTCTCACTTTTGTACTGCAGAAATCTTATTGTTTTATCCCCTGAACTCTGCTGTTTCACCCCCTGGACTCACACTGTTTTAACTCCTGAACTCTCACAGTTTCATTTCCTGAACTCTCGCACCTTTACCTCCGGAACTCTCGCTGTTACATCCAATAAACGCTGATTGTTTTCTCACTGCTTTATGAGCTGAACATTCACTGTTTTTCCCTGAACTCTCACTGTTTAATCACTTGAACTCTCGCTGCTTTATCTATCAAACTCTGGTTGTTTAATCCCTTGAACTTTCGCTGTTTCATCTCCTGAACTCTCGTTGCTTTGTCCCGTGAACTCTCGCTGTTTCATCTCCTGAACTCTCGCTGTTTGTTCTCCAGAACACTCCTTGTTTTATCACCAAACTCTTGCTGCTTTATCTCCTACGCTCACACTGTTTGATCTCCTGAACTCACACTGTTTCATCACCTGAACTCTCACTGTTTCATCACCTGAACTCTCACTGTTTTACCTCCTGAACTCTCGCTGTTATATCCACGAAATGCTCATTGTTTTTTCCCCCAACTCTCACTTTTTAAACCCCTGGCCTCTTGCTCTTTCATCTCCTGAATTCTCTCTGTTTCATCTCTTGAACTTTCATCATTTTATGCCCTGAAGTCTCAATGTTTAATCTCTTGAATTTTTCATGTTTGATCCCCTGAACTCTCGCTGTTTTATCCCCTAACCCTTGCTGTTTTATGTCCTGAACTCTCGCTGTTTAATCCCATGAACTCTCGCTGTTCCGTCTCCTGAACTCTCCCTGTTCCATAACCTAAACTGTTTCTGTGTTATCCCTTGAAGTCTTGCTCTTTTATGCCCTGAACTCTCAATGTTTCATCTCCTGAACTCTCACTGTTACATCTCATGACCTCATGCTGTTTTATCCCCTGAGCTCTTGCTGTTCCATCTCCTGAACTCTCACTATTTTATCTCCTGAACTCTTGATGTTTTATCCCCTGAAATCTTGCTGATTTAACCCCTGAGCACTGGCTCTGTTTTCTCCTGAACTCTCGCTGCTTAATCCCCTGAACTCTCGCAGTTTCACCTCCTGAACTCTCACTTTTGTACTGCAGAAATCTTATTGTTTTATCCCCTGAACTCTGCTGTTTCACCCCCTGGACTCACACTGTTTTAACTCCTGAACTCTCACAGTTTCATTTCCTGAACTCTCGCACCTTTACCTCCGGAACTCTCGCTGTTACATCCAATAAACGCTGATTGTTTTCTCACTGCTTTATGAGCTGAACATTCACTGTTTTTCCCTGAACTCTCATTGATTAATCACTTGAACTCTCGCTGCTTTATCTATCAAACTCTGGTTGTTTAATCCCTTGAACTTTCTCTGTCTCATCTTCTGAACTCTCGTTGCTTTGTCCCGTGAACTCTCGCTGTTTCATCTCCTGAACTCTCGCTGTTGGTTCTCCAGAACACTCCTTGTTTTATCACCAAACTCTTGCTGCTTTATCTCCTACACTCACACTGTTTGATCTCCTGAACTCACACTGTTTCATCACCTGAACTCTCACTGTTTCATCACCTGAACTCTCACTGTTTTACCTCCTGAACTCTCGCTGTTATATCCACGAAATGCTCATTGTTTTTTCCCCCAACTCTCACTTTTTAAACCCCTGGCCTCTTGCTCTTTCATCTCCTGAATTCTCTCTGTTTCATCTCTTGAAATCTCATCATTTTATGCCGTGAAGTCTCAATGTTTAATCTCTTGAATTTTTCATGTTTGATCCCCTGAACTCAGCTGTTTTATCCCCTGACCCTTGCTATTTTATCCCCTGAACCCTCGCTGTTTAATCCCATGAACTCTCGCTGTTCCATCTCCTGAGCTCTCCCTGTTCCATAACCTAAACTGTTTCTGTTTTATCCCTTGAAGTCTTGCTCTTTTATGCCCTGAACTCTCAATGTTTCATCTCCTGAACTCTCACTGTTACATCTCATGACCTCTTGCTGTTTCATCTCCTGAACTCTCACTGTTACATCTCATGACCTCTTGCTGTTTTATCCCCTGAGCTCTTGCTGTTCCATCTCCTGAACTCTTGCTGTTTCATCTCCTGAACTCTCACCAGTTTATGACCTGAACTCTTGCAGTTTTAAGTCCTGAACTCCCAGTGTTTTAACACTAAACTCTCACTGTTTTATCCCCGGAACTCTCGCTGTGTTATGGCTTGAACTCTCACTGTTTTACCTTCTGATCGCTCATTGTTTTATCTCCTAAACTCTCATTTTTTATCTCCTAAACTCTCATTGTTTTATCTCCTGAACTCTCATTGTTTTATCTCCTAAACTCTCATTGTTTTATCTCCTAAACTCTCATTGTTTTATCTCCTAAACTCTCATTGTTTTATCTCCTAAACTCTCACTGTTTTACCTCCTGAACGCTCAGTGTTTTATCCCCTGAACTCAGCTGTTTTACCTACTGAAGATTCACTGTTTTACCTCCTGGACTGTCAGCGTTTTACACCGTGAACTCGTGCTGTTTTCCCTCCTGAACTCTCGCATTTTTAACTGATGAAGTCTCAATGTTTTATCCCCTGAACTCTCGCTGTTTACTCCCCAAAACTCTTACTGTTTGATCTCCTAATCTCATACTGTGAAATCTCCCGAACTCCTGCTGTTATGTCCACTAAATTCTCATCGCCTTATCTCCTAAACTCTCATTGTTTTATCCCCCAAACACTTGCTGTTTCAGCTCCTGAGCTCTCGCTGTTTCATCTCCTGAACTCTCGCTGTTTTACCACTTGAACACTGACTGTTATATCTCCTGATCTTGGTGTTTTATCTCCTGAACTCTCACTATTTTATCTCCTGAACTCTTGATGTTTTATCCGCTGAACTCTGCTGATTTAACCCCTGAGCACTGGCTCTGTTTTCTCCTGAACTCTCGCTGCTTAATCCCCTGAACTCTCGCAGTTTCACCTCCTGAACTCTCACTTTTGTACTGCAGAAATCTTATTGTTTTATCCCCTGAACTCTGCTGTTTCACCCCCTGAACTCACACTGTTTTAACTCCTGAACTCTCACAGTTTCATTTCCTGAACTCTCGCACCTTTACCTCCGGAACTCTCGCTGTTACATCCAATAAACGCTGATTGTTTTCTCACTGCTTTATGAGCTGAACACTCACTGTTTTTCCCTGAACTCTCACTGATTAATCACTTGAACTCTCGCTGCTTTATCTATCAAATTCTGGTTGTTTAATCCCTTGAACTTTCGCTGTTTCATCTCCTGAACTCTCGTTGCTTTGTCCCGTGAACTCTCGCTGTTTCATCTCCTGAACTCTCGCTGTTTGTTCTCCAGAACACTCCTTGTTTTATCACCAAACTCTTGCTGCTTTATCTCCTACGCTCACACTGTTTGATCTCCTGAACTCTCACTGTTTCATCACCTGAACTCTCATTGTTTTACCTCCTGAACTCTTGCTGTTATATCCACGAAATGCTCATTGTTTTTTCCCCCAACTCTCACTTTTTAAACCCTTGGCCTCTTGCTCTTTCATCTCCTGAACTCTCTCTGTTTCATCTCTTGAACTTTCATCATTTTATGCCCTGAAGTCTCAATGTTTAATCTCTTGAATTTTTCATGTTTGATCCCCTGAACTCTCGCTGTTTTATCCCCTAACCCTTGCTGTTTTATGTCCTGAACTCTCGCTGTTTAATCCCATGAACTCTTGCTGTTCCGTCTCCTGAACTCTCCCTGTTCCATAACCTAAACTGTTTCTGTTTTATCCCTTGAAGTCTTGCTCTTTTATGCCCTGAACTCTCAATGTTTCATCTCCTGAACTCTCACTGTTACATGTCATGACCTCTTGCTGTTTTATCCCCTGAGCTCTTGCTGTTCCATCTCCTGAACTCTCACTATTTTATCTCCTGAACTCTTGATGTTTTATCCCCTGAAATCTTGCTGATTTAACCCCTGAGCACTGGCTCTGTTTTCTCCTGAACTCTCACTGCTTAATCCCCTGAACTCTCGCAGTTTCACCTCCTGAACTCTCACTTTTGTACTGCAGAAATCTTATTGTTTTATCCCCTGAACTCTGCTGTTTCACCCCCTGGACTCACACTGTTTTAACTCCTGAACTCTCACAGTTTCATTTCCTGAACTCTCGCACCTTTACCTCCGGAACTCTCGCTGTTACATCCAATAAACGCTGATTGTTTTCTCACTGCTTTATGAGCTGAACATTCACTGTTTTTCCCTGAGCTCTCACTGATTAATCACTTGAACTCTCGCTGCTTTATCTATCAAACTCTGGTTGTTTAATCCCTTGAACTTTCGCTGTTTCATCTCCTGAACTCTCGTTGCTTTGTCCCGTGAACTCTCGCTGTTTCATCTCCTGAACTCTCGCTGTTTGTTCTCCAGAACACTCCTTGTTTTATCACCAAACTCTTGCTGCTTTATCTCCTACGCTCACACTGTTTGATCTCCTGAACTCACACTGTTTTACCTCCTGAACTCTCGCTGTTATATCCACGAAATGCTCATTGTTTTTTCCCCCAACTCTCACTTTTTAAACCCCTGGCCTCTTGCTCTTTCATCTCCTGAATTCTCTCTGTTTCATCTCTTGAACTCTCATCATTTTATGCCGTGAAGTCTCAATGTTTTATCTCTTGAATTTTTCATGTTTGATCCCCTGAAGTCAGCTGTTTTACCTCCTCAACTCTTGCTGTTTTATCTCCTGAACTCAGCTGTTTTATCCCCTGACCCTTGCTATTTTATCTCCTGAACTCTCGCTGTTTAATCCCCTAACCCTTGCTATTTTATCCCCTGAACTCTCGCTGTTTAATCCCATGAACTCTCGCTGTTCCGTCTCCTGAGCTCTCCCTGTTCCATAACCTAAACAGTTTCTGTTTTATCCCTTGAAGTCTTGCTCTTTTATGCCCTGAACTCTCAATGTTTCATCTCCTGAACTCTCACTGTTACATCTCATGACCTCTTGCTGTTTCATCTCCTGAACTCTCACTGTTACATCTCATGACCTCTTGCTGTTTTATCCCCTGAGCTCTTGCTGTTTCATCTCCTGAACTCTCACCATTTTATGACCTGAACTCTTGCTGTTTTAAGTCCTGAACTCCCGGTGTTTTAACACTAAACTCTCACTGTTTTATCCCCGGAACTCTCGCTGTGTTATGGCTTGAACTCTCACTGTTTTTCCTTCTGATCGCTCATTGTTTTATCTCCTAAACTCTCATTGTTTTATCCCCTGAACTCCCGCTGTTTCATCTCCTGCAGTCCCATCATTTCATGACCTGAACTCTTGCTGTTTTAAGTCCCAAAGTCTCGGTGTTTTATCACTAAACTCTCAATGTTTTATCCCCGGATCTCTCGCTGTGTTATCGCTTGAACTCTCACTGTTGAACCTCCTGAATGCTCATTGTTTTATCCCCTGAACTCAGCTGTTTTATCTACTGAAGATTCACTGTTTTACCTCCTGGACTCTCAGTGTTTTACACTGTGAACTCGTGCTGTTTCCCTCATGAACTCACGCATTTTTAACTGCTGAAGTCTCACTGTTTTATCCTCTGAACTCTCGCTGTTTACTCCCCCAAAACTCTCACTGTTTGATCTCCTAATCTCATACTGTGTCATCTCCTGAACTCCTGCTGTTATGTCCACTAAATTCTCATCATCTTATCTCCTAAACTCTCACTGTTTTATCCCCCAAACACTTGCTGTTTTAGCTCCTGAGCTCTCGCTGTTTCATCTCCTGAACTCTCGATGTTTTACCACTTGAACACTGACTGTTACATCTCCTGATCTCGATTTTTATCTCCTGAACTCTCACTGTTTTATCTCCTGAACTCTTGATGTTTTATCCCCTGAAATCTTGCTGATTTAATCCCTGAGCACTGGCTCTGTTTTCTCCTGAACTCTCGCTGCTTAATCCCCTGAACTCTTGCAGTTTCACCTCTTGAACTCTCACTTTTGTACTGCAGAAATCTTATTGTTTTATCCCCTGAACTCTGCTGTTTCACCCCCTGGACTCACACTGTTTTAACTCCTGAACTCTCACAGTTTCATTTCCTGAACTCTCGCACCTTTACCTCCGGAACTCTCGCTGTTACATCCAATAAACGCTGATTGTTTTCTCACTGCTTTATGAGCTGAACATTCACTGTTTTTCCCTGAACTCTCACTGTTTAATCACTTGAACTCTCGTTGCTTTATCTATCAAACTCTGGTTGTTTAATCCCTTGAACTTTTGCTGTTTCATCTCCTGAACTCTCACTGCTTTGTCCCATGAACTCTCGCTTTCATCTCCTGAACTATCGCTATTTGTTCTCCAGAACACTCCTTGTTTTATCACCAAACTCTTGCTGCTTTATCTCCTAAACTCACGCTGTTTGATCTCCTTAACTCTCGCTGGTCCATCTCCTGAACTCTCACTGTTTCATCACCTGAACTCTTGCTGTTTTATCTCCTGAACTCAGCTTTTTCATATCCTGAACTCTCGCTGCTTTATCAACTGAACTGTTGCTGTTTCATCTCCTGATCTCTCACCGTTTTAAATCCTGAACTCTCGTTGTTTTTTGCCTCTTACTCTCGCTGTTTTATCTCCTGAACACTCATTGTTTTATCCCTTGAACTCTCGCTGTTTCATCTCCTGAGCTCTCATCATTTTATCCCCTGAACTCTCGCTGTTTTACCTCCTGCACTTTCTCTGTTTTATCCCCTGAACTCTTGTTGTTTCATCTCCTGAACTCTCATCGTTTTATGCCCTGAACTCAGGAGTTTTTACCTTCTGAACTCTTGCTGTTTTATCCCATGATCTCTCAATGTTTCAGTCCCTGAACCCTTGCTGTTGTATCTCCCAAACTCTCACTGTTTCATCCCCTGACCTCTCACAGTTTTATCACCTGAGCTCTTGGTGATTTGCCTTCTGAACACTCGGTGTTATAAACAGAAAATGCTCATTGTCTCATCGGCTAAACTCTCACAGTTTTACTCCCCAAACTCTCACTGTTCTGTCTCTTAAACTCTCGCTGCTTTATCCCCTGAACACTCACTGTTTCATCTCCTGAACTCTCATCATTTTATGCCCTGAACTCTTGCTGCTTGAAGTCCTGAACTTTCACTGGTTTATCTACATATCTCTCACTGTTTTATCTCCTGAACTCTCCATGTTTTATGCCCTGATCTCAGCAGTTTTTACGTTCTGAACTCTCGCTGTTTTATCCTGTGAACTCATGATGATTTTCCCCTGAACTCTCGCTGTTATATCCACTAAATGCTCATAGGCTTATCCCCTAAACTCTTACTGTTTTATCCTCTAAACTCTCACTGTTTTATCCCCCAAACTCTCGCTGTTTCATCCCCTGACCTCTCACAGTTTTATCATCTGAGCTCTCGGTGATTTGCCTTCTGAACACTCAGTGTTATAAACAGAAAATGTTCATTGTATAATCGACTAAACTCTCACAGTTTTACTCCCCAAACTCTCACTGTTCTGTTTCTTAAACTCTCGCTGCTTTATCCCCTGAACACTCACTGTTTTATCCCCTGAACTCTCGCTGTTTCATCTCCTGAACTCTCATCATTTCATGCCCTGAACCCTTCCTGTTTTAAGTCCTGAACTCTCGGTGCTTTATCACTAAACTCTCACTGTTTTATCCCCTGATCTCAGCTGTTTTATCTACTGAACTCTCTCTGTTTTATCCCCTGACCCTTCAGTGTTTTATCACCTGAACTTTCACTGTTTTACGTCCTGAACTCTCAATTTTCTATCTGCTGAATTCTCTTTCTTTCATCTCCAGAACTCTCACTGTTTTATCTCCTGAGCTCTCGCTGTTTTATCTTCTGAGCTCTCACCCTTTCATGCCCCGAACCCTTGCTGTTTTAAGTCCTGAACTCTGTGCTTTATCACGAAACTCTCAATGTTTTATCTCCTGAACTCTCGCTGTGTTATCGCTTGAACTCTCACTGTTGTACCTCCTGAACGCTCCGTGTTTTATCCCCTGAACTCAGCTGTTTTATCTAATGAAGTCTCAATGTTTTACCTCCTGGACTCTCAGTGCTTTATACCATGAAATTGTACTGTTTTCCTTCCTGAACTCTCGCATTTTTACCTGCTGAAATCTCACTGTTTTATCCCCTGATCTCTTGCTGTTTAATGCCCTGAATTCTCAGTTTGATCTCCAGAATACTCATTGTTTTATCTTCCAAACCTTTGCTGTTTTAACTCCTAATCTCATACAGTTTGATCTCCTGAACTGTTGCTGTTATATCCACAAAATGCTCATAGTTTTATCTCCTAAACTCTCAATGTTTTATCCCCCAAACACTCGCTGTTTTATCTCCTGAACTCTCACCATTTCATGCCCTGAACCTTGCTATTTTAAGTCCTGAACTCTCCATGCTTTATCACTAGACTCTCACTGTTTTATCCCCTGAACTCTCGCTGTGTTATCGCTTGAACTCTCACTGTTGTCACCTCCTGAATGCTCGGTGTTTTATCCCCTGAACTCAGCTGTTTTATCAACTGAAGTCTCAACAGTTTTACCTCCTGGACTCTCAGTGTTTTATACCGTGAACTTGTGTTGTTTTCTCTCTTGAACTCTCGCATTTTTGCCTGCTGAAGTCTCACTGTTTAATCCCCTGACTTCTTACTGTTACATCTCCTGATCTCTTGCTGTTTTATCACCTGAACTCTCGCCGTTTTATCTCCTACTCTCATACTGTTTCATCTCCAGAACTGTTGCTGTTATGTCCACTAAATGCTCATAGTTTTATCTCTTGATCTCTCACTGTTTTATTCCCCAAACTCTCACAGATTCATCTCCTGAACTCTTGCTGTTTCATCTTCCGAACTGCCACTGTTTTATCTGCTGAAACCCCTTGCTGTTTTTTCACCTGAAATCTTGATGTTTATCCCCCTGCGGGTTCAGGAGATGAAACAGTGAGAGTTCAGGGGATGAAACAGTGAGTGTTCAGGAGACAAAACAGGAAGAGCTGATATTGTAGCCCCTCAGCTGTCACTGTTTACCCCCCAAACCCTCGCTGTTTCACCCCCCTAAATTCTCACTGTTTTATCCCCCAAAACCCTCGCTGTTTCACCCCCTGAACTCTCACTGTTTTATCTCCTGGCCTCTGATTGTTTTATCCCTTGAACTCTCACTGATTTACCTCCTGAACTCTCACTTTTTTATCTGCTGAAGTCTCACTGTTTTATCTCCTGAACACTTGTTGTTTCATCCTCTGAAATCTCACTGTTTCATCTCCTGAACCCTCAATGTTTTATATCCTGAACTCTTGCTGTTTTATCCCCTGAACTCTCGGTGTTTTTTTCACCTGAACGCTCACTGTTATATAGGACTAAATGCTGATAGTTTTATTCCCTAAACTGTCACTGTTCTATGTCCAAATGCTCGCGGTTTTATCCCTCAACTCTCGGTGTTTCATCTCCAAACTCTCGCTGTTTCCTCTCGTGTTCTCTCACCATTTTATGCCCTGAAAATCTCGCCGTTTGAAGCCCTGTACTCTCTGTGTTTTATCCACTGAACTCAGCTGTTTTATATCCCGAACTCTCACTGCTTTATCAACTGAACTTTCACTCTTTCACCTCCTGATCTCTCACCATTTTACACCCTGAATTCTCACTGTGTTAAGCCTCTTACTCTTGGTGTTTTATCCCCTGAACTCCCGCTGTGTTATCTCCTGAACTCTCGCTGTTTTGTCTCCTGAACTGTCTCTGTTTTATCTCCTGCACTCTCACTGTTTGGTCTCCTGAATTCTCGCTGTTTTATCCCCTGAACACTCGCTGTTTCATCTCCTGAGCTCTCATCGTTTTATGCCCTGAACTCTTGCTGCTTGAAGTCCTGAACTCTCACTGGTTTATCTACATATCTCTCACTGTTTTATCTCCTGAACTCTTCATTTTTTAATGCCCTGATCTCAGTAGTTTTTACCTTCTGAACTCTCGCTGTGTTATCCCATGAACTCTTGCTGTTATATCCACTAAATGCTCATAGGCTTATCCCCTAAACTCTCACTGTTTTATGCCCACAAACCCTCGCAGTTTTATCCCCTGAATTCTCGCTGTTTCATCTACTGATCTCTCACCGTTTTATGCCCTGAACTCTCGCTGTTTTAATCCCCTTACTCTTGTAGTTTTATTGCCTGAACTCTCGCTCTTTTACCCCCTGAACTCAGCTGTTTTATTACTTGAGCTCTCGGGCTTTTATCTCCTGGAATCTGATTATTTTATCCCCTGAACTCTCCTTGTTTTTATTCCCCAAACTCTCACTGTTCTATACCCTGAACAATCATTGCTTTTTTTCCTAAATTCGTACTTTTTTATTTCCTGAGCTGTCGCTGTTTTGCCTCCTGAAGTCTCACTATTTATGGACCACTAAATCCTCATTGTTTTAATTCCTAAACGCTATCTGTTTTATCCCCAAACACTCACTGTTCTATCTCCTGACTCTTGCTCTTTGATGTGCTGAAGTCTAAATGTTTTATCCCTGAACCCTTGCTGTTGTATCTCCCAAACTCTCGCTGTTTCATCCCCTGACCTCTCACAGTTTTTATCACCTGAGCTCACGGTGATTTGCCTTCTGAACACTCGGTGTTATAAACAAAAAATGTTCATTGTATAATCGACTAAATTGTCACAGTTTTACTCCCCAAATTCTCACTGTTCTGTCTCTGAAACTCTCGCTGCTTTATCCCCTGAACTCAGAGTTTCAACTCCTGAACTCTCACTGTTTAATCCCCTGAATTCTCACTGTTTGATCTCCTGATCTCTGGCTATTTTGTCCCCTGAACTCTTGTTGTTTTATGTCTTGAACTCTCATGTTTTTATCTCCTGAACTCTCCTTGTTTTTATCCCCTGAACTCTCATTGTTTTGTCTCTTGAACGCTCAATGTTCCATCCCCTGAACTCCCGCTGTTTTACCCCCCAAAATCTCACTGTTTTGTGTCCTGAACTCTCATTTTTTTAATCTCCTGAAGTCTCCTTGTTTTATCCCCTGAACTCTCATTATTTTATCTCCAGTACAGTCGTTGATTTATCCCCCATACTCTCACTGTTTTACCTCCTGAACTCTCGCTATTACATCCATTATATGCTCATTGTTTCATCTTCTAAACTCTCACTATTTTATCCCCCAAACACTCGCTGTTCTATCTCCTTAAATCTCACTGTTTCCTCCCCTGAACTCTCACTGTTTCATCTCCTGAGCTCTTGGTGTTTTAACCCCTGAACTCTCACCATTTTATCCCTGGAGTCCCGTGGTTTAATCTCCGGAACCCTCACTGTTTTATCACTTGAAATCTCACTGTTTCATCTCGTGACATCTCGTTGTTTTATCTCCTGATCTCTCAGTGTTTTATCTCCTGATCTGTCACTGTTTTATCCCCTGAACTCTCACTGCTTCATCCACAAAACTCTCACTGTTGTAACTCCTGAACTCTTGATGTTTTATGCCCTGACCTCATGCTGATTTAACCCCTGAGCACTGGCTCTTTTTCTCCAGAACTTTCACTGCTTTATCCCCTGAACTTTCCCAGTTTCATCCCCATGAACTCTCACTGTTTTATCCCCTGAATTCTCACTGTTTGATCTCCTGATCTCTTGTTGTTTTATCTCTTGAACCCTCATTTTTTATCTCCTGAATTTGCGTTGTTTTATCTCCTAAAGTCTCACTGTTTCATTTCCTGAACTCTCGCCATTATCTCCACTTAAATGCTTATTGTTTTAACCTGCAAACTCTCACTGCTTTATCTCCTGACCTTTCCCTTTTTATCTGCTGAAGTCTCACTGCTTTGTCCCCTGCACTCTCGCTGTTTAATCTATTCAACTCTCTGTTTTATACCCTGACCCTTCACCATTTTATCACCTGAACTTTTTTACGTACTGAACTCTCACTTTTCTGTCTGAAGTCTCACACTTTCATCTCCAGAACTCTCACTGTTTTATCTGCTGAATATTCGTTGTTTTGTCCCCTGACCTCTCGCTGTTTGTTCTACAAAATACTCATTGTTTTATCCCCCAAACTCTTGCTGCTTTATCTCCTAAACTCACAATGTTTCATCTCATGAACTCTCACCCTTTTCTCCCATGAACTCTTGCTGTTTCATCTTCCGAGCTCTCGCTGCTTTATCCCCTGGACTTTCGCTGTTTTTTCTCCAGAACTCTCACCATTACATGCCCTGAATTCTTGCTGTTTTAAGTCCTGAACTTTATCACTAAACTCTCACTGTTTTATCCCCTGAACTCTCGCCGTGTTATCGCTTGAACTTTCACTGTTTTACCTCCTGAACGCTATGTGCTTTATCCCCTGAACTCAGCTGTTTTATCTACTGAAGTCTCACTGTTTTACTTCCTGGACACTCAGTGTTTCATACTGTGAACTCTTGCTGTTTTCCCTCCTGAACTTTTGCATTTTACCTGCTGAATTCTCAGTGTTTTATCCCCTGAATTCTCACTGTTTGATCTCCAAAACACTCATTGTTTTATCCTCCAAACTCTCGCTGTTTTATCTCCTAATCTCATACTGTTTCGTCTCCTGAACTGTTGCTGTTTTGTCCACTAAATGCTCATAGTTTTATTTCCTAAACTCTTACAGTTTTATACCCCAAACTCTTGCAGTTTCATTTCCTGACCTCTCGTTGTTTCATCTCCCGAACTCTCGCTGTTTTATCACTTGAACTCTCATTGTTTCATCTCCTGATCATTCGGTGGTTTATCTCCTGCACTCTCACTGTTTTATCTCCTGAACCCTCACTGCTTCATCCAAAAAACTCTCACTGTTGCATATCCTGAACTTTTGCTGTTTATCCCCTGTACTCTCGCAATTTCACCTCCTGAACTGTCACTTTTCTACTGCTGAGGTCTCATTGTTCTAACCCCTGAACTCAGCTGTTTCACCCCCTGAACTGTCAATGAGTTAACTCCTGAACTCTCTCACCTTTACCGTCGGAACTCTAGCTGTTACATCCAATAAACGCTGATTGTTTTCTCACTGCTATATTACCTGAACCCTCACTGTATCTAATGAAGTCTCAATGTTTTATCTCCTGGACTCTCAGTGTTTTACACTGTGAACTCCCGCATTTTTACCTGCTGAAGTCTCACTGTTTCATCCCCTGAACTCTTGCTGTTTAATCCCCTGAATTCTCACTGTTTGATCTCCAGAATGCTCATTGTTTTATCCTCCAAACCTTCACTGTTTCAACTCCTAATCTTATAATGTTTCATCTCCTGAACTCTTGCTGTTATGTCCACTAAATGATCATAATTTTATCTCCTAAACTCTCACTGTTTCATCTCCCGAACCCTCGCTGTTTTAACCCTGACCTCTTGCCATTTTATCCCTTAAGTTCTCGCTGTTTAATCTACGAAACCCTCACTGTTTTATCACTTGAACTCTCGCTGTTTCATCTCCTGACATCTCCCTGTTCCATCTCCTGGTGTCTCAGTGTTTTATCTCCTGATCTCTCACTGTTTTATCACCTGAACTTTCACTGCTTCATCCACAAAACTCTCACTGTTTTATCACCTGAACTCTCACTGCTTCATCCACAAAACTCTCACTGTTTTATCACCTGAACTCTCACTGCTTCATCCACAAAACTCTCACTGTTTTATCACCTGAACTCTTGAAGATTATCCATTGAACTCTTGCTGATTTAACCCCTGAGCCCTGGCACTTTTTTCTCCAGAACTCTCGCTGCTTTATTCCTGAACTCTCAGAGTTTCAACTCCTGAAGTCTCACTGTTTTATCCCCTGAATTCTCATTGTTTGATCTCCTGATCTCTGGCAATTTTATCTCCTGAACTCTTGTTGTTTTAACTCCTGAAATCTCCATGTTTTATCTCCTCAACTCTCGCAATTTTACCTGCTGAAGTCTCATGGTTTTATTCCCTGAATTCTCATTGTTTTATCTCCTGATCTCTCACTAATTGCTCTCCTGAACTCTTGTTGTTTCATGGCTTGAACTCTAATGTTTTTATCTCCTAATCTCTCATTGTTTTATCTCCTAAAGTGTCACTGCTTCATCTCCTGAACTCTCACTGTTATATCCACTAAATGCTCATTATTTTATCCTCCAAACTCTCACTGTTCTATCTCCTGACCTCTCACTTTTTATCTGCTGAAGTCTCACTGTTTTGTCACCTGCATTCTCACTGTTTAATCCACTGAACTCTCACTGTTTTACGTCCTGAACTCTCAATTTTCTATCCACTGAATTCTCTTTCTTTCATCTCCAGAACTCTCAATGTTTTATCTGCTGAACTCTCGTTGTCTTGTCCACTGACCTCTTGCTGTTTGTTCTCCAGAATACTCATTGTTTGATCTCCTAAAATCTTGCTGCTTTATCTCCTAAACTCTCACTCTTTTGTCCCCTGAAATGCTCATAGTTTTATCTCCTAAACTCTCACTGTTTGACGTTCTGAACTCTCACTTTTCCATCTGCTGAAGTCTCACTCTTTCATCTCCAGAAGCCTCGCTGTTTTATCTGCTGTACTCTTGTTGTGTTGTCCCCTGACCTCTCACTGTTTGTTCTCCAGAATACTCATTGTTTTATCCCAAAACTCTTGCTGCTTTATCTCCTAAGCTCTCACTGTTTCATCTCCTGAACTCTCACTCTTTTATCCCCTGAACTCTTGCTGTTTCATCTCCTGAGTTCTCGCTGCTTTATCCTCTGAACTCTCACTGTTTTTTCTCCTGAGCTCTCACTGTTTTATCTCCTGAACTCTCACCATTTCATGCCCCGAACTGTTGCTGTTATAAGTCCTGAACTCTCGGTGCTTTATCACTAAACACTCACTGTTTTATCTCCTGAACGCTCGTTGTGTTATCGCTTGAACTCTCACTGTTGTACCTCCTGAACGCTCCATGTTTTATCCCCTGAACTCAGCTGTTTTATCTACTGAAGTGTCACTGTTTTACCTCCTGGACTCTCAGTGTTTTATACCATGAACCCGTGCTGTTCTCCCTCCTGAACTCTCGCATTTCTACCTGCTGAAGTCTCACTGTTTTATCCCCTGATCTCTTGCTGTTTAATCCCCTGAATTTTCACTGTTCAATCTCCAGAACACTCTTTGTTTTATCCCCCAAACCTTCGCTGTTTTAACTCCTAATCTCATACTGTTTTATCTGCTGAACTGTTGCTGTTATGTGTACTCAATGCTCATAGTTTTATCTCCTCAACTCTCACAGTTTTTTTTTACCCCAAACACTCACAGCTTCATCTCCTGAACTCTCACTGTTTCATCTCCCAAACCCTCACTGCTTTATCCCCTGAACTCTCGCAGTTTCAACTCCTGAACTCTCACTGTTCTATCACCTGAATTCTCATTGTTTGATCTCCTGATCTCTGGCTATTTTATCTCCTGAACTCTTGTTGTTTTATCTCCTGAACTCTCATTGTTTTATCTCCTGAACTCTTGCATTTTTACCTGCTGAAGTCTCATGGTTTTATCCCCTGAATTCTCACTGTTTGATCTCCTGATCTGTCCCTGTTTTATCTCCTGAACTTTTGTTGTTTTATCTCTTGAACTCCCATTTTTTTTCTCTCCTGAACTCTCATTGTTTTATCTCCTAAAGTCTCATTGTTTCATCGCCTGATCTCTCCCTGTTATATCCACTAAATGCTCATAGTTTTATCCCTAAACTCTCACTGTTTTATCCCTCAAACACCCGCTGTTTTATCTGCTGAACTCTCACTGTTTCATGCCCTGAACCGTTGCAATTTTAAGTCCTGAACTCTCAGTGCTTTATCACTAAACTCTCGCTGTTTTATCCCCCGAACTCTTGTTGTGTTATCGCTTGAACTCTCACTGTTGTACCTCCTGAACACTGTGTGTTTTATCCCCTGAACTCAGCTGTTTTATCTACTGAAGTCTCAATGTTTTACCTCCTGGACTCTCAGTGTTTAATACCGTGAACTCTTGCTGTTTTCCCTCCAAAACTCTCACATTTTTAAATGCTGAGGTCTCACTGTTTAATCCACTGAACCCTTGCTGTTTTATCCCCTGAATTCTCACTGTCTGATCTCCAGAATGCTCGTTGTTTTATCCCCCAAACCTTCGCCGTTTTAACTTCTAATCTTATACTGTTTCATCTCCTGGACTTTTGCTGTTATGTCCACTAAATGCTCATAGTTTTATCTCCTAAACTCTCACTGTTTTTCACCCCAAACACTCACAGTTTCATCTCCTGAACTCTCACTCTTTCATCTCCCAAACACTCGCTGTTTTATCCCCTGAACTCTCGCCATTTTATCCCCTGAATTCTCGTTGTTTAATCTCCGGAACACTCGCTGTTTTATCACTTGAACTATCACTGTTTCATCTCCTGACATCTCGCTGTTTCATCTCCTGAGCTCTCGGTGTTTTATCACCTGATCTCTCACTGTTTTATCCGCTGAACTCTCACTGCTTCATCCACAAAACTCTAACTGTTGTAATTCCTGAACTCTTGATGTTTTATCCCCTGACCTCTTGCTGATTTAACCCCTGAGCACTGGCTCTTTTTTCTCCAGAACCCTCGCTGCTTTATTCCCTGAACTGTCAGAGTTTCAACTCCTGAACTCTCACTGTTTTATCCCCTGAATTCTCATTGTTTGATCTCCTGATCTCTGGCTATTTTATCTCCTGAACTCTTGTTCCTTTATCTCCTGAACTCTCATTGTTTTATCTCCTGAACTCTCACAATTTTACCTGCTGAAGTCTCATGGTTTTATCCCCTGAATTCTCACTGTTTCATCTCCTGAACTCTTTGTGTTATATCCACTAAATGCTCATAGTTTTATCCCCTAAACTCTCACTGTCTTATCCCCCAAACACTTGCTGTTTTATCTCCTGAACTCTCACCATTTCATGCCCTGAACCCTTGCTATTTTAAGTCCTGAACTCTCCATGCTTTATCACGAGACTCTCACTGTTTTATCCCCGGAACTCTTGTTGTGTTATCGCTTGAACTCTTATTGTTGTACCTCCTGAACGCTGTGTGTTTTATCCCCTGAACTCAGCTGTTTTATCTACTGAAGTCTCAATGTTTTACCTCCTGGACTCTCAATGTTTAATACCGTGAACTCATGCTGTTTTCCCTCCTGAACTGACACATTTTTGCCTGCTGAGGTCTCACTGTTTAATCCCCTGAACTCTTGCTGTTTAATCCCCTGAATTCTCACTGTTTGATCTCCAGAATGCTGGTTGTTTTATCCCCCAATCCTTCACTATTTTAACTACTAATCTTATATTGTTTCATCTCCTGGACTCCTGCTGTTATGTCCACTAAATGCTCATGATTTTAATTCCTAAACTCTCACTGCTTTATCCCCCAAACACTCACAGATTCATCTCCTGAACTCTCATTGTTTCATCTCCCGATACTCGCTGTTTTATCCCCTGAAATCTCGCTGTTTAATCTCCTGAACCCTCACTGTTTTATCACTTGAAATCTCATTGTTTCATCTCCTGATATCTCGCTGTTTCATCTCCTGATCTCTCAGTGTTTTATCTCCTGATCTCTCACTCTTTTATCCCCTGAACTCTCACTGCTTCATCCACAAAACTCTCATTGTTATAACTCCTGAACTCTTGCTGATATAACCCCTGAGCACTGGCTCTTTTTTAACCAGAACTCACGCTGCTTTATCCCCTGAACTCTTGCAGTTTTACCTCCTGAACTCTCACCGTTTAATCCCCTGAATTCTCACTGTTCAATCTCCTGATCTCTGGCTATTTTATCTCCTGAACTCTTGTTGTTTTATCTCCTGAACTCTCGATGTTTTATCTCCTGAACTGTCATATTTTTACCTGCTGAAGTCGCACGTTATTTCCCCTGAATTCTCACTGTTTTATCTCCTGATCTCTCATTGTGTTATCACTTGAACTCTCACTGTTGTACCTCCTGAACGCTCCATGTTTTATCCCCTGAACTCAGCTGTTTTATCTACTGAAGTGTCACTGTTTTACCTCCTGGACTCTCAGTGTTTTATACCATGAACCCGTGCTGTTCTCCCTCCTGAACTCTCGCATTTCTACCTGCTGAAGTCTCACTGTTTTATCCCCTGATCTCTTGCTGTTTAATCCCCTGAATTTTCACTGTTCAATCTCCAGAACACTCTTTGTTTTATCCCCCAAACCTTCGCTGTTTTAACTCCTAATCTCATACTGTTTTATCTGCTGAACTGTTGCTGTTATGTGTACTCAATGCTCATAGTTTTATCTCCTCAACTCTCACAGTTTTTTTTTACCCCAAACACTCACAGCTTCATCTCCTGAACTCTCACTGTTTCATCTCCCAAACCCTCACTGCTTTATCCCCTGAACTCTCGCAGTTTCAACTCCTGAACTCTCACTGTTCTATCACCTGAATTCTCATTGTTTGATCTCCTGATCTCTGGCTATTTTATCTCCTGAACTCTTGTTGTTTTATCTCCTGAACTCTCATTGTTTTATCTCCTGAACTCTTGCATTTTTACCTGCTGAAGTCTCATGGTTTTATCCCCTGAATTCTCACTGTTTGATCTCCTGATCTGTCCCTGTTTTATCTCCTGAACTTTTGTTGTTTTATCTCTTGAACTCCCATTTTTTTTCTCTCCTGAACTCTCATTGTTTTATCTCCTAAAGTCTCATTGTTTCATCGCCTGATCTCTCCCTGTTATATCCACTAAATGCTCATAGTTTTATCCCTAAACTCTCACTGTTTTATCCCTCAAACACCCGCTGTTTTATCTGCTGAACTCTCACTGTTTCATGCCCTGAACCGTTGCAATTTTAAGTCCTGAACTCTCAGTGCTTTATCACTAAACTCTCGCTGTTTTATCCCCCGAACTCTTGTTGTGTTATCGCTTGAACTCTCACTGTTGTACCTCCTGAACACTGTGTGTTTTATCCCCTGAACTCAGCTGTTTTATCTACTGAAGTCTCAATGTTTTACCTCCTGGACTCTCAGTGTTTAATACCGTGAACTCTTGCTGTTTTCCCTCCAAAACTCTCACATTTTTAAATGCTGAGGTCTCACTGTTTAATCCACTGAACCCTTGCTGTTTTATCCCCTGAATTCTCACTGTCTGATCTCCAGAATGCTCGTTGTTTTATCCCCCAAACCTTCGCCGTTTTAACTTCTAATCTTATACTGTTTCATCTCCTGGACTTTTGCTGTTATGTCCACTAAATGCTCATAGTTTTATCTCCTAAACTCTCACTGTTTTTCACCCCAAACACTCACAGTTTCATCTCCTGAACTCTCACTCTTTCATCTCCCAAACACTCGCTGTTTTATCCCCTGAACTCTCGCCATTTTATCCCCTGAATTCTCGTTGTTTAATCTCCGGAACACTCGCTGTTTTATCACTTGAACTATCACTGTTTCATCTCCTGACATCTCGCTGTTTCATCTCCTGAGCTCTCGGTGTTTTATCACCTGATCTCTCACTGTTTTATCCGCTGAACTCTCACTGCTTCATCCACAAAACTCTAACTGTTGTAATTCCTGAACTCTTGATGTTTTATCCCCTGACCTCTTGCTGATTTAACCCCTGAGCACTGGCTCTTTTTTCTCCAGAACCCTCGCTGCTTTATTCCCTGAACTGTCAGAGTTTCAACTCCTGAACTCTCACTGTTTTATCCCCTGAATTCTCATTGTTTGATCTCCTGATCTCTGGCTATTTTATCTCCTGAACTCTTGTTCCTTTATCTCCTGAACTCTCATTGTTTTATCTCCTGAACTCTCACAATTTTACCTGCTGAAGTCTCATGGTTTTATCCCCTGAATTCTCACTGTTTCATCTCCTGAACTCTTTGTGTTATATCCACTAAATGCTCATAGTTTTATCCCCTAAACTCTCACTGTCTTATCCCCCAAACACTTGCTGTTTTATCTCCTGAACTCTCACCATTTCATGCCCTGAACCCTTGCTATTTTAAGTCCTGAACTCTCCATGCTTTATCACGAGACTCTCACTGTTTTATCCCCGGAACTCTTGTTGTGTTATCGCTTGAACTCTTATTGTTGTACCTCCTGAACGCTGTGTGTTTTATCCCCTGAACTCAGCTGTTTTATCTACTGAAGTCTCAATGTTTTACCTCCTGGACTCTCAATGTTTAATACCGTGAACTCATGCTGTTTTCCCTCCTGAACTGACACATTTTTGCCTGCTGAGGTCTCACTGTTTAATCCCCTGAACTCTTGCTGTTTAATCCCCTGAATTCTCACTGTTTGATCTCCAGAATGCTGGTTGTTTTATCCCCCAATCCTTCACTATTTTAACTACTAATCTTATATTGTTTCATCTCCTGGACTCCTGCTGTTATGTCCACTAAATGCTCATGATTTTAATTCCTAAACTCTCACTGCTTTATCCCCCAAACACTCACAGATTCATCTCCTGAACTCTCATTGTTTCATCTCCCGATACTCGCTGTTTTATCCCCTGAAATCTCGCTGTTTAATCTCCTGAACCCTCACTGTTTTATCACTTGAAATCTCACTGTTTCATCTCCTGATATCTCGCTGTTTCATCTCCTGATCTCTCAGTGTTTTATCTCCTGACCTCTCACTCTTTTATCCCCTGAACTCTCACTGCTTCATCCACAAAACTCTCATTGTTATAACTCCTGAACTCTTGCTGATATAACCCCTGAGCACTGGCTCTTTTTTAACCAGAACTCACGCTGCTTTATCCCCTGAACTCTTGCAGTTTTACCTCCTGAACTCTCACCGTTTAATCCCCTGAATTCTCACTGTTCAATCTCCTGATCTCTGGCTATTTTATCTCCTGAACTCTTGTTGTTTTATCTCCTGAACTCTCGATGTTTTATCTCCTGAACTGTCATATTTTTACCTGCTGAAGTCGCACGTTATTTCCCCTGAATTCTCACTGTTTTATCTCCTGATCTCTTGCTGTTTTATTTTTTTCTTGAACACTGATTTTTTTTTATCTCCCAAAGTCTCGTTGCTATATCTCCGAAAGTCTCTCTGTTTCATTTCCTGAACTCGCGCTGTTATATCCACTAAATGCTCATAGTTTTATCTCCTAAACTCTCACTGTTTGAAGTTCTGAACTCTCACATTTCTACCTGCTAAAGTCTCACTTTTTCATCTCCAGAACCCTCGCTGTTTTATCTGCTGTACTCATGTTGTGTAGTTCCTGACCTCTCGCTATTTGTTCTCCAGAATACTCATTGTTTTATCCCCAAACTCTTGCTGCTTTATCTCCTAAACTCTCACTGTTTCATCTCCTGAACTCTCATTCTTTTATCCCCTGAACGCTTGCTGTTTCATCTCCTGAGTTCTCGCTGCTTTATCCTCTGAACTCTCACTGTTTTATTTCCTGAACTCTCACCATTTCATGCCCTGAACCCTTGCTGTTTTTAGTCCTGAACTCTCAGTGCTTTATCACTAAACTCTCACTGTTTTATCCTCAGAACTCTCACTGTGTTATCGCTTGAACTCTCACTGTTGTACCTCCTGAACGCTCCGTGTTTTATCCCCTGAACTCAGCTGTTTTATTTACTGAAGTCTCACTGTTTTACCTCCTGGACTCTCAGTGCTTTATACCATGAACTCATTCTGTTTTCCCTCCTGTACTTTTGCATTTTTACCTGCTGAAGTCTCACTGTCTTATCCCCTGAACTCTTGCTGTTTATTCCCCTGAATTCTCACTGTTTGAACTCCAGAATACTCGTTGTTTTATTCCCCAAGGCTTCGTTGTTTTAACTCCTAAACCTATACAGTTTCATCTCCTGATCTCTTGCTGTTACGTCCACTAAATGCTCACTGTTTTATCCCAAAAACACTCGCAGTTTCATCTCCTGAACTCTCTCTGTTTCATCTCCCGAACACTCGCTGCTTTATCCCCTAACTCTCGCCTTTTTATCCCCTGAACCCTCGCTCTTCTATGACTTGAGCTCTCACTGTTTCATCTCCTGACATCTTGCAGTTTCATCTCCTGATCTCTCGGTGTTATATCCACTAAATGCTCATTATTTTATCCTCCAAACTCTCACTGTTCTATCTCCTGACCTCTCGCCTTTTATCTGCTGAAGTCTCACTGTTTTGTCCCCTGCATTCTCGCTGTTTAATCAACTGAACTCTCTCTGTTTTATCCCCTGACCCTTCACTGCTTTATCACCTGAACTCTCACTGTTTTTCATCCTGAACTCTCAATTTTCTATCTGCTGAAGTCTCCTTCTTTCATCTCCAGAAATCTCAGCTGTTTTATCTGCTGAACCCTCGTTGTTTTGTCCACTGACCTCTCGCTGTTTGTTCTCCAAAATACTCATTGTTTTATCCCCGAAATCTTGCTGCTTTATCTCCTAAATGCTCACTCTTTTATCACCTGAAGTCTTGCTGTTTGATCTCCTGAGCTCTCACCATTTCATGCCCCAAACGCTTGCCGTTTTAAGTCCTGAACTCTCAGTGCTTTATCACAGAACTCTCAATGTATTATCTCCTGAACACTCGTTGTGTTATCACTTGAACTCTCACTGTTGTACCTCCTGAACGCTCCATGTTTTATCCCCTGAACTCAGCTATTTTGTCTACTGAAGTCTCAATGTTTTACCTCCTGGACTCTCAGTGTTTAATACCGTGAACTCTTGCTGTTTTCCCTCCAAAACTCTCACATTTTTAAATGCTGAGGTCTCACTGTTTAATCCACTGAACCCTTGCTGTTTTATCCCCTGAATTCTCACTGTCTGATCTCCAGAATGCTCGTTGTTTTATCCCCCAAACCTTCGCCGTTTTAACTTCTAATCTTATACTGTTTCATCTCCTGGACTTTTGCTGTTATGTCCACTAAATGCTCATAGTTTTATCTCCTAAACTCTCACTGTTTTTCACCCCAAACACTCACAGTTTCATCTCCTGAACTCTCACTCTTTCATCTCCCAAACACTCGCTGTTTTATCCCCTGAACTCTCGCCATTTTATCCCCTGAATTCTCGTTGTTTAATCTCCGGAACACTCGCTGTTTTATCACTTGAACTATCACTGTTTCATCTCCTGACATCTCGCTGTTTCATCTCCTGAGCTCTCGGTGTTTTATCACCTGATCTCTCACTGTTTTATCCGCTGAACTCTCACTGCTTCATCCACAAAACTCTAACTGTTGTAATTCCTGAACTCTTGATGTTTTATCCCCTGACCTCTTGCTGATTTAACCCCTGAGCACTGGCTCTTTTTTCTCCAGAACCCTCGCTGCTTTATTCCCTGAACTGTCAGAGTTTCAACTCCTGAACTCTCACTGTTTTATCCCCTGAATTCTCATTGTTTGATCTCCTGATCTCTGGCTATTTTATCTCCTGAACTCTTGTTCCTTTATCTCCTGAACTCTCATTGTTTTATCTCCTGAACTCTCACAATTTTACCTGCTGAAGTCTCATGGTTTTATCCCCTGAATTCTCACTGTTTCATCTCCTGAACTCTTTGTGTTATATCCACTAAATGCTCATAGTTTTATCCCCTAAACTCTCACTGTCTTATCCCCCAAACACTTGCTGTTTTATCTCCTGAACTCTCACCATTTCATGCCCTGAACCCTTGCTATTTTAAGTCCTGAACTCTCCATGCTTTATCACGAGACTCTCACTGTTTTATCCCCGGAACTCTTGTTGTGTTATCGCTTGAACTCTTATTGTTGTACCTCCTGAACGCTGTGTGTTTTATCCCCTGAACTCAGCTGTTTTATCTACTGAAGTCTCAATGTTTTACCTCCTGGACTCTCAATGTTTAATACCGTGAACTCATGCTGTTTTCCCTCCTGAACTGACACATTTTTGCCTGCTGAGGTCTCACTGTTTAATCCCCTGAACTCTTGCTGTTTAATCCCCTGAATTCTCACTGTTTGATCTCCAGAATGCTGGTTGTTTTATCCCCCAATCCTTCACTATTTTAACTACTAATCTTATATTGTTTCATCTCCTGGACTCCTGCTGTTATGTCCACTAAATGCTCATGATTTTAATTCCTAAACTCTCACTGCTTTATCCCCCAAACACTCACAGATTCATCTCCTGAACTCTCATTGTTTCATCTCCCGATACTCGCTGTTTTATCCCCTGAAATCTCGCTGTTTAATCTCCTGAACCCTCACTGTTTTATCACTTGAAATCTCACTGTTTCATCTCCTGATATCTCGCTGTTTCATCTCCTGATCTCTCAGTGTTTTATCTCCTGATCTCTCACTCTTTTATCCCCTGAACTCTCACTGCTTCATCCACAAAACTCTCATTGTTATAACTCCTGAACTCTTGCTGATATAACCCCTGAGCACTGGCTCTTTTTTAACCAGAACTCACGCTGCTTTATCCCCTGAACTCTTGCAGTTTTACCTCCTGAACTCTCACCGTTTAATCCCCTGAATTCTCACTGTTCAATCTCCTGATCTCTGGCTATTTTATCTCCTGAACTCTTGTTGTTTTATCTCCTGAACTCTCGATGTTTTATCTCCTGAACTGTCATATTTTTACCTGCTGAAGTCGCACGTTATTTCCCCTGAATTCTCACTGTTTTATCTCCTGATCTCTTGCTGTTTTATTTTTTTCTTGAACACTGATTTTTTTTTATCTCCCAAAGTCTCGTTGCTATATCTCCGAAAGTCTCTCTGTTTCATTTCCTGAACTCGCGCTGTTATATCCACTAAATGCTCATAGTTTTATCTCCTAAACTCTCACTGTTTGAAGTTCTGAACTCTCACATTTCTACCTGCTAAAGTCTCACTTTTTCATCTCCAGAACCCTCGCTGTTTTATCTGCTGTACTCATGTTGTGTAGTTCCTGACCTCTCGCTATTTGTTCTCCAGAATACTCATTGTTTTATCCCCAAACTCTTGCTGCTTTATCTCCTAAACTCTCACTGTTTCATCTCCTGAACTCTCATTCTTTTATCCCCTGAACGCTTGCTGTTTCATCTCCTGAGTTCTCGCTGCTTTATCCTCTGAACTCTCACTGTTTTATTTCCTGAACTCTCACCATTTCATGCCCTGAACCCTTGCTGTTTTTAGTCCTGAACTCTCAGTGCTTTATCACTAAACTCTCACTGTTTTATCCTCAGAACTCTCACTGTGTTATCGCTTGAACTCTCACTGTTGTACCTCCTGAACGCTCCGTGTTTTATCCCCTGAACTCAGCTGTTTTATTTACTGAAGTCTCACTGTTTTACCTCCTGGACTCTCAGTGCTTTATACCATGAACTCATTCTGTTTTCCCTCCTGTACTTTTGCATTTTTACCTGCTGAAGTCTCACTGTCTTATCCCCTGAACTCTTGCTGTTTATTCCCCTGAATTCTCACTGTTTGAACTCCAGAATACTCGTTGTTTTATTCCCCAAGGCTTCGTTGTTTTAACTCCTAAACCTATACAGTTTCATCTCCTGATCTCTTGCTGTTACGTCCACTAAATGCTCACTGTTTTATCCCAAAAACACTCGCAGTTTCATCTCCTGAACTCTCTCTGTTTCATCTCCCGAACACTCGCTGCTTTATCCCCTAACTCTCGCCTTTTTATCCCCTGAACCCTCGCTCTTCTATGACTTGAGCTCTCACTGTTTCATCTCCTGACATCTTGCAGTTTCATCTCCTGATCTCTCGGTGTTATATCCACTAAATGCTCATTATTTTATCCTCCAAACTCTCACTGTTCTATCTCCTGACCTCTCGCCTTTTATCTGCTGAAGTCTCACTGTTTTGTCCCCTGCATTCTCGCTGTTTAATCAACTGAACTCTCTCTGTTTTATCCCCTGACCCTTCACTGCTTTATCACCTGAACTCTCACTGTTTTTCATCCTGAACTCTCAATTTTCTATCTGCTGAAGTCTCCTTCTTTCATCTCCAGAAATCTCAGCTGTTTTATCTGCTGAACCCTCGTTGTTTTGTCCACTGACCTCTCGCTGTTTGTTCTCCAAAATACTCATTGTTTTATCCCCGAAATCTTGCTGCTTTATCTCCTAAATGCTCACTCTTTTATCACCTGAAGTCTTGCTGTTTGATCTCCTGAGCTCTCACCATTTCATGCCCCAAACGCTTGCCGTTTTAAGTCCTGAACTCTCAGTGCTTTATCACAGAACTCTCAATGTATTATCTCCTGAACACTCGTTGTGTTATCACTTGAACTCTCACTGTTGTACCTCCTGAACGCTCCATGTTTTATCCCCTGAACTCAGCTATTTTGTCTACTGAAGTCTCAATGTTTTACCTCCTGGACTCTCAGTGTTTAATACCGTGAACTCTTGCTGTTTTCCCTCCAAAACTCTCACATTTTTAAATGCTGAGGTCTCACTGTTTAATCCACTGAACCCTTGCTGTTTTATCCCCTGAATTCTCACTGTCTGATCTCCAGAATGCTCGTTGTTTTATCCCCCAAACCTTCGCCGTTTTAACTTCTAATCTTATACTGTTTCATCTCCTGGACTTTTGCTGTTATGTCCACTAAATGCTCATAGTTTTATCTCCTAAACTCTCACTGTTTTTCACCCCAAACACTCACAGTTTCATCTCCTGAACTCTCACTCTTTCATCTCCCAAACACTCGCTGTTTTATCCCCTGAACTCTCGCCATTTTATCCCCTGAATTCTCGTTGTTTAATCTCCGGAACACTCGCTGTTTTATCACTTGAACTATCACTGTTTCATCTCCTGACATCTCGCTGTTTCATCTCCTGAGCTCTCGGTGTTTTATCACCTGATCTCTCACTGTTTTATCCGCTGAACTCTCACTGCTTCATCCACAAAACTCTAACTGTTGTAATTCCTGAACTCTTGATGTTTTATCCCCTGACCTCTTGCTGATTTAACCCCTGAGCACTGGCTCTTTTTTCTCCAGAACCCTCGCTGCTTTATTCCCTGAACTGTCAGAGTTTCAACTCCTGAACTCTCACTGTTTTATCCCCTGAATTCTCATTGTTTGATCTCCTGATCTCTGGCTATTTTATCTCCTGAACTCTTGTTCCTTTATCTCCTGAACTCTCATTGTTTTATCTCCTGAACTCTCACAATTTTACCTGCTGAAGTCTCATGGTTTTATCCCCTGAATTCTCACTGTTTCATCTCCTGAACTCTTTGTGTTATATCCACTAAATGCTCATAGTTTTATCCCCTAAACTCTCACTGTCTTATCCCCCAAACACTTGCTGTTTTATCTCCTGAACTCTCACCATTTCATGCCCTGAACCCTTGCTATTTTAAGTCCTGAACTCTCCATGCTTTATCACGAGACTCTCACTGTTTTATCCCCGGAACTCTTGTTGTGTTATCGCTTGAACTCTTATTGTTGTACCTCCTGAACGCTGTGTGTTTTATCCCCTGAACTCAGCTGTTTTATCTACTGAAGTCTCAATGTTTTACCTCCTGGACTCTCAATGTTTAATACCGTGAACTCATGCTGTTTTCCCTCCTGAACTGACACATTTTTGCCTGCTGAGGTCTCACTGTTTAATCCCCTGAACTCTTGCTGTTTAATCCCCTGAATTCTCACTGTTTGATCTCCAGAATGCTGGTTGTTTTATCCCCCAATCCTTCACTATTTTAACTACTAATCTTATATTGTTTCATCTCCTGGACTCCTGCTGTTATGTCCACTAAATGCTCATGATTTTAATTCCTAAACTCTCACTGCTTTATCCCCCAAACACTCACAGATTCATCTCCTGAACTCTCATTGTTTCATCTCCCGATACTCGCTGTTTTATCCCCTGAAATCTCGCTGTTTAATCTCCTGAACCCTCACTGTTTTATCACTTGAAATCTCACTGTTTCATCTCCTGATATCTCGCTGTTTCATCTCCTGATCTCTCAGTGTTTTATCTCCTGATCTCTCACTCTTTTATCCCCTGAACTCTCACTGCTTCATCCACAAAACTCTCATTGTTATAACTCCTGAACTCTTGCTGATATAACCCCTGAGCACTGGCTCTTTTTTAACCAGAACTCACGCTGCTTTATCCCCTGAATTCTTGCAGTTTCACTTCCTGAACTCTCACCGTTTAATCCCCTGAATTCTCACTGTTCAATCTCCTGATCTCTGGCTATTTTATCTCCTGAACTCTTGTTGTTTTATCTCCTGAACTCTCGATGTTTTATCTCCTGAACTGTCATATTTTTACCTGCTGAAGTCGCACGTTATTTCCCCTGAATTCTCACTGTTTTATCTCCTGATCTCTTGCTGTTTTATTTTTTTCTTGAACACTGATTTTTTTTTATCTCCCAAAGTCTCGTTGCTATATCTCCGAAAGTCTCTCTGTTTCATTTCCTGAACTCGCGCTGTTATATCCACTAAATGCTCATAGTTTTATCTCCTAAACTCTCACTGTTTGAAGTTCTGAACTCTCACATTTCTACCTGCTAAAGTCTCACTTTTTCATCTCCAGAACCCTCGCTGTTTTATCTGCTGTACTCATGTTGTGTAGTTCCTGACCTCTCGCTATTTGTTCTCCAGAATACTCATTGTTTTATCCCCAAACTCTTGCTGCTTTATCTCCTAAACTCTCACTGTTTCATCTCCTGAACTCTCATTCTTTTATCCCCTGAACGCTTGCTGTTTCATCTCCTGAGTTCTCGCTGCTTTATCCTCTGAACTCTCACTGTTTTATTTCCTGAACTCTCACCATTTCATGCCCTGAACCCTTGCTGTTTTTAGTCCTGAACTCTCAGTGCTTTATCACTAAACTCTCACTGTTTTATCCTCAGAACTCTCACTGTGTTATCGCTTGAACTCTCACTGTTGTACCTCCTGAACGCTCCGTGTTTTATCCCCTGAACTCAGCTGTTTTATTTACTGAAGTCTCACTGTTTTACCTCCTGGACTCTCAGTGCTTTATACCATGAACTCATTCTGTTTTCCCTCCTGTACTTTTGCATTTTTACCTGCTGAAGTCTCACTGTCTTATCCCCTGAACTCTTGCTGTTTATTCCCCTGAATTCTCACTGTTTGAACTCCAGAATACTCGTTGTTTTATTCCCCAAGGCTTCGTTGTTTTAACTCCTAAACCTATACAGTTTCATCTCCTGATCTCTTGCTGTTACGTCCACTAAATGCTCACTGTTTTATCCCAAAAACACTCGCAGTTTCATCTCCTGAACTCTCTCTGTTTCATCTCCCGAACACTCGCTGCTTTATCCCCTAACTCTCGCCTTTTTATCCCCTGAACCCTCGCTCTTCTATGACTTGAGCTCTCACTGTTTCATCTCCTGACATCTTGCAGTTTCATCTCCTGATCTCTCGGTGTTATATCCACTAAATGCTCATTATTTTATCCTCCAAACTCTCACTGTTCTATCTCCTGACCTCTCGCCTTTTATCTGCTGAAGTCTCACTGTTTTGTCCCCTGCATTCTCGCTGTTTAATCAACTGAACTCTCTCTGTTTTATCCCCTGACCCTTCACTGCTTTATCACCTGAACTCTCACTGTTTTTCATCCTGAACTCTCAATTTTCTATCTGCTGAAGTCTCCTTCTTTCATCTCCAGAAATCTCAGCTGTTTTATCTGCTGAACCCTCGTTGTTTTGTCCACTGACCTCTCGCTGTTTGTTCTCCAAAATACTCATTGTTTTATCCCCGAAATCTTGCTGCTTTATCTCCTAAATGCTCACTCTTTTATCACCTGAAGTCTTGCTGTTTGATCTCCTGAGCTCTCACCATTTCATGCCCCAAACGCTTGCCGTTTTAAGTCCTGAACTCTCAGTGCTTTATCACAGAACTCTCAATGTATTATCTCCTGAACACTCGTTGTGTTATCACTTGAACTCTCACTGTTGTACCTCCTGAACGCTCCATGTTTTATCCCCTGAACTCAGCTATTTTGTCTACTGAAGTCTCAATGTTTTACCCCCTGGACTCTCAGCGTTTCATACCATTAAATTGTGCTGTTTTCCCTCCTAAACTCTCACATTTTTACCTGCTGAAGTCTCACTATTTTATCCCCTGATCTCTTGCTGGTTAATCCCCTGAATTCTCACTGTTTGATCTCTAGAATACTCATTGTTTTATCCCCCAAACCTTCACTGTTTTAACTCCTAATCTCATTGTGTTTTATCTGCTGAACTGTTGCTGTTACGTCCACTAAATGCTCACAGTTTTATCTCCTCAACTCTCACTGTTTTTTACCCCAAACACTCACAGTTTCATCTCCTGAACTCTCACTCTTTCATCCGCCAAACACTCGCTGTTTTATCCCCTGAGCTCTCACTGTTTCATCTCCCAAACCCTCATTGTTTTATGCCCTGAACTCTCGCCGTTTTATCCCCTGAATTCTCGTTGTTTAATCTCCGGAACCCTCATTGTTTTATTACTTGAACTATCACTGTTTCATCTCCTGACATCTTGCTGTTTCATCTCCTGAGCTCTCGGTGTTTTATCACCTGATCTCTCACTGTTTTATCCCCTGAACTCTCATTGCTTCATTCACCAAATCTCGCTGTTGTAATTCCTGAACTCTTGATGCTTTATCCCCTGAACTCTTGCTGTTTTAACCCCTGAGCACTGGCTCTTTTTTCTCCTGAACTCTCACTGTTTTATCCCCTGAATTCTCACTATTTGATCTCCTGATCTCTGGCTATTTTATCTCCTGAACTCTGGTTCTTTTATCTCCTGAACTCTCGATTTTTATATCTCCTGAACTCTCGCATTGTTACCTGTTGAAGTCTCACGGTTTTATCCCCTGAATTCTCACTGTTTTATCTTCTGATCTCTCGCTGTTTTATTTCCTGAACTCTTGTAGTTTTATCTCTTGAACTCTGATTATTATTTATCTCCCAAATTCTCATTGCTATATCCCTGAAAGTCTCACTGTTTCATTTCCTGAACTCTTGCTGTTATATCCACTAAATGCTCATAGTTTTTTCTCCTAAACTCTCACTGTTTGACGTCCTGAACTCTCACTCTTCTATCTGCTGAAGTCTCACTCTTTCATCTCCAGAACCCTCTGGTTTTATCGGCTGTACTCTTGTTGTGTTGTCTCCTGACCTCTCGCTGTTTGTTCTCCAGAATACTCATTGTTTTATCCCAAAACTCTTGCTGCTTTATCTCCTAAATGCTCACCCTTTTATCGCCTGAAGTCTTGCTGTATTATCTCCTGAGCTCTCACCATTTCATGCCCCGAAGCTTTGCTGTTTTAAGTCCTGAACTCTCAGTGCTTTATCACTAAACTCTCAGTGTTTTATCTCCTGAACTCTCATTGTGTTATCACTTGAACTCTCACTGTTGTACCTCCTGAACGCTCCATGTTTTATCCCCTGAACTCAGCTGTTTTATCTACTGAAGTCTCAATGTTTTACCTCCTGGACTCTCAGTGTTTTATACCATGAACTCATGCTGTTTTCCCTCCTGAACTCTCATATTTCTACCTGCTGAAGTCTCACTGTTTTATCCCCTGATCTCTTGCTGTTTAATCCCCTGAATTTTCACTGTTCAATCTCCAGAACACTCTTTGTTTTATCCCCCAAACCTTCGCTGTTTTAACTCCTAATCTCATACTGTTTTATCTGCTGAACTGTTGCTGTTATGTGTACTCAATGCTCATAGTTTTATCTCCTCAACTCTCACAGTTTTTTTTACCCCAAACACTCACAGCTTCATCTCCTGAACTCTCACTGTTTCATTTCCCAAACCCTCGCTGCTTTATCCCCTGAACTCTCACAGTTTCAACTCCTGAACTCTCACTGTTCTATCCCCTTAATTCTCATTGTTTGATCTCCTGATCTCTGGCTATTTTATCTCCTGAACTCTCGTTGTTTTATCTTCTGAACTCTCGTTGTTTTATCTCCTGAACTCTTGCATTTTTACCTGCTGAAGTCTCATGGTTTTATTCCCTGAATTCTCACTGTTTGTTCTCCTGATCTGTCCCTGTTTTATCTCCTGAACTTTTGTTGTTTTATCTCTTGAACTCTCATTTTTTTTCTCTCCTGAACTCTCATTGTTTTATCTCCTAAAGTCTCATTGTTTCATCGCCTGATCTCTCCCTGTTATATCCACTAAATGCTCATAGTTTTATCCCTAAACTCTCACTGTTTTATCCCCCAAACACCCGCTGTTTTATCTCCTGAACTCGCACCATTTAATGCCCTGAACCGTTGCAACTTTAAGTCCTGAACTCTCAGTGCTTTATCACTAAACTCTCGCTGTTTTATCCCCCGAACTATTGTTGTGTTATCGCTTGAACTCTCACTGTTGTACCTCCTGAACACTGTGTGTTTTATCCCCTGAACTCAGTTGTTTTATCTACTGAAGTCTCAATGTTTTACTTCCTGGACTCTCAGTGTTTAATACCGTGAACTCATGCTGTTTTCCCTCCTAAACTCTCGCATTTTTAAATGCTGAGGTCTCACTGTTTAATCCACTGAACCCTTGCTGTTTTATCCCCTGAATTCTCACTGTCTGATCTCCAGAATGATCATTGTTTTATCCCCCAAACCTTCGTCGTTTTAACATCTAATCTTATACTGTTTCATCTCCTGGACTTTTGCTGTTATGTCCACTAAATGCTCATAGTTTTATCTCCTAAACTCTCACTGTTTTTCACCCCAAACACTCACAGTTTCATCTCCTGAACTCTCACTCTTTCATCTCCCAAACACTCGCTGTTTTATCCCCTGAACTCTTCATATTTCATCTCCCGAACCCTCGCTTTTTTATGCCCTGAACTCTCGCCATTTTATCCCCTGAATTCTCGTTGTTTAATCTCCGGAACCCTCGCTGTTTTATCACTTGAACTATCACTGTTTCATCTCCTGACATCTTGCTGTTTCATCTCCTGAGTTCTCGGTGTTTTATCACCTGATCTCTCACTGTTTTATCCGCTGAACTCTCACTGCTTCATCCACAAAACTCTAACTGTTGTAATTCCTGAACTCTTGATGTTTTATCCCCTGACCTCTTGCTGATTTAACCCCTGAGCACTGGCTCTTTTTTCTCCAGAACCCTTGCTGCTTTATTCCCTGAACTGTCAGAGTTTCAACTCCTGAACTCTCACTGTTTTATCTCCTGAACTCTCACAATTTTACCTGCTGAAGTCTCATGGTTTTATCCCCTGAATTATCACTGTTTCATCTCCTGAACTCTTGCTGTTATATCCACTAAATGCTCATAGTTTTATCCCCTAAACTCTCACTGTTTTATCCCCCAAACACTCGCTGTTTTATCTCCTGAACTCTCACCATTTCATGCCCTGAACCCTTGCTATTTTAAGTCCTGAACTCTCCATGCTTTATCACTAGACTCTCACAGTTTTATCCCCGGAACTCTTCTTCTGTTATCTCTTGAACTCTCCTGGACTCTCAATGTTTAATACCGTGAACTCATGCTGTTTTCCCTCCTGAAATGACACATTTTTACCTGCTGAGGTCTCACTGTTTAATCCCCTGAATTCTCACTGTCTGATCTCCAGAATGCTGGTTGTTTTATCCCCCAATCCTTCACTATTTTAACTACTAATCTTATATTGTTTCATCTCCTGGACTATTGCTGTTATGTCCACTAAATGCTCATGATTTTATCTCCTAAACCCTCACTGCTTTATCCCCCAAACACTCACAGATTCATCTGCTGAACTCTCATTGTTTCATCTCCCGATACTCGCTGTTTTATCCCCTGAAATCTCGCTGTTTAATCTCCTGAACCCTCACTGTTTTATCACTTGAAATCTCACTGTTTCATCTCCTGACATCTCACTGTTTCATCTCCTGATCTCTCAGTGTTTTATCTCCTGATCTCTCACTCTTTTATCCCCTGAACTCTCACTGCTTCATCCATAAAACTTTCACTGTTTTAACTCCTGAACTCTTGGATGTTTTATCCCCTGAATTCTTGCTGATATAACCCCTGAGCACTGGCTCTTTTTTATCCAGAACTCACGCTGCTTTATCCCCTGAACTCTTGCAGTTTTACCTCCTGAACTCTCACCGTTTAATCCCCTGAATTCTCACTGTTCAATCTCCTGATCTCTGGCTATTTTATCTCCTGAACTCTTGTTGTTTTATCTCCTGAATTCTCACTGTTTTATCTCCTGATCTCTTGCTGTTTTATTTTTTTCTTGAACTCTGATTTCTTTTTATCTCCCAAAGTCTCGTTGCTATATCTCCGAAAGTCTCTCTGTTTCATTTCCTGAACTCACGCTGTTATATCCACTAGATGCTCATAGTTTTATCTCCTAAACTCTCCACTGTTTGAAGTTCTGAACTCTCACATTTCTACCTGCTAAAGTCTCACTCTTTCATCTCCAGAACCCTCGCTGTTTTATCTGCTGTACTCTTGTTGTGTAGTTCCTGACCTCTCGCTGTTTGTTCTCCAGAATACTCATTGTTTTATCCCCAAACTCTTGCTGCTTTATCTCCTAAACTCTCACTGTTTCATCTCCTGAACTCTCACTCTTTTATCCCCTGAACTCTTGCTGTTTCATCTCCTGAGTTCTCGCTGCTTTATCCTCTGAACTCTCACTGTTTTATTTCCTGAACTCTCACCATTTCATGCCCTGAGCCCTTGCTGTTTTTAGTCCTGAACTCTCGGTGCTTTATCACTAAACTCTCACTGTTTTATCCTCAGAACTCTCACTGTGTTATCACTTGAACTCTCACTGTTGTACCTCCTGAACGCTCCATGTTTTATCCCCTGAACTCAGCTGTTTTGTCTACTGAAGTCTCACTGTTTTACCTCCTGGACTCTCAATGCTTTATACCGTGAACTCATGCTGTTTTCCCTCCTGTACGTTTGCATTTTTACCTGCTGAAGTCTCACTGTCTTATCCCCTGAACTCTTGCTGTTTATTCCCCTGAATTCTCACTGTTTGAACTCCAGAATACTCGTTGTTTTATTCCCCAAGGCTTCGTTGTTTTAACTCCTAAACCTATACAGTTTCATCTCCTGATCTCTTGCTGTTACGTCCACTAAATGCTCACTGTTTTATCCCAAAAACACTCGCAGTTTCATCTCCTGAACGCTCTCTGTTTCATCTCCTGAACACTCGCTGCTTTATCCCCTAACTCTCGCCTTTTTATCCCCTGAACCCTCGCTCTTTTATGACTTGAGCTCTCACTGTTTCATCTCCTGACATCTTGCAGTTTCATCTCCTGATCTCTCGGTGTTATATCCACTAAATGCTCATTATCTTATCCTCCAAACTCTCACTGTTCTATCTCCTGACCTCTCGCCTTTTATCTGCTGAAGTCTCACTGTTTTGTCCCCTGCATTCTCGCTGTTTAATCAACTGAACTCTCTCTGTTTTATCCCCTGACCCTTCACTGCTTTATCACCTGAACTCTCACTGTTTTTCATCCTGAACTCTTCTATCTGCTGAAGTCTCCTTCTTTCATCTCCAGAAATCTCAGCTGTTTTATCTGCTGAACACTCGTTGTTTTGTCCACTGACCTCTCGCTGTTTGTTCTCCAAAATACTCATTGTTTTATCCCTGAAATCTTGCTGCTTTATCTCCTAAATGCTCACTCTTTTATTGCCTGAACTCTTGCTGTTTGATCTCCTGAGCTCTCACCATTTCATGCCCCAAACGCTTGCCGTTTTAAGTCCTGAACTCTCAGTGCTTTATCACAGAACTCTCAATGTATTATCTCCTAAACTCTCGCTGTGTTATCACTTGAACTCTCACTGTTGTACCTCCTGAACGCTCCATGTTTTATCCCCTGAACTCAGCTGTTTTGTCTACTGAAGTCTCAATGTTTTACCTCCTGGACTCTCAGCGTTTCATACCATTAAATTGTGCTGTTTTTGCTCCTAAACTCTCGCATTTTTACCTGCTGAAGTCTCACTATTTTATCCCCTGATCTCTTGCTGGTTAATCCCCTGAATTCTCACTGTTTGATCTCTAGAATACTCATTGTTTTATCCCCCAAACCTTCACTGTTTTAACTCCTAATCTCATACTGTTTTATCTGCTGAACTGTTGCTGTTATGTCCACTAAATGCTCATAGGTTTATCTCCTCAACTCTCACTGTTTTTTACCCCAAACACTCACAGTTTCATCTCCTGAACTCTCACTGTTTCATCTCCCGAACCCTCATTGTTTTATGCCCTGAACTCTCGCCGCTTTATCCCCTGAATTCTCGCTGTTTAATCTCCGGAACTCTCGCTGTTTTATCACTTGAACTATCACTGTTTCATCTCCTGACATCTCGCTGTTTCATCTCCTGAGCTCTCGGTGTTTTATCACCTGATCTCTCACTGTTTTATCCCCTGAACTCTCACTGCTTCATTCACCAAATCTCGCTGTTATAATTCCTGAACTCTTGATGCTTTATCCCCTGAACTCTTGCTGATTTAACCCCTGAGCACTGGCTCTTTTTTCTCCTGAACTCTCGCTGCTTTATCCCCTGAACTCTCAGATTTTCAACTCCTGAACTCTCACTGTTTTATCCCCTGAATTCTCACTGTTTTATTTCCTGATCTCTTGTAGTTTTATCTCTTGAACTCTGATTATTTTTTATCTCCCAAAGTCTCGTTGCTATATCCCCGAAAGTCTCACTGTTTCATTTCCTGAACTCTCGCTGTTATATCCACCAAATGCTCATAGTTTTTTCTCCTAAACTCTCACTGTTTGACGTCCTGAACTCTCACTATTCTATCTGCTGAAGTCTCACTCTTTCATCTCCAGAACCCTCTGGTTTTATCGGCTATACTCTTGTTGTGTTGTCTCCTGACCTCTCGCTGTTTGTTCTCCAGAATACTCATTGTTTTATCCCAAAACTCTTGCTGCTTTATCTCCTAAATGCTCACCCTTTTATCGCCTGAAGTCTTGCTGTATTATCTCCTGAGCTCTCACCATTTCATGCCCCGAAGCTTTGCTGTTTTAGGTCCTGAACTCTCAGTGCTTTATCACTAAACTCTCAGTGTTTTATCTCCTGAACTCTCACTGTGTTATCACTTGAACTCTCACTGTTGTACCTCCTGAACGCTCCATGTTTTATCCCCTGAACTCAGCTGTTTTATCTACTGAAGTCTCAATGTTTTCCTCCCTGGACTCTCAGTGTTTTATACCACGAACCCGTGCTGTTTTCCCTCCTGAACTCTCGCATTTTTACCTGCTGAAGTCTCACTGTTTTATCCCTTGAACTCTTGCTGTTTATTCCCCTGAATTCTCACCGTTTGATCACCAGAATACTCGTTGTTTTATCCCCCAAACCTTCGCTGTTTTAACTCCTAATCTCATACTGTTTTATCTGCTGAACTGTTGCTGTTATGTCCACTAAATGCTGTTAGTTTTATTTCCTCAACTCTCACTGTTTTTTACCACAAACACTCACAGTTTCATCTCCTGAACTCTCACTCTTTCATCTCCCAAACACTCGCTGTTTTATCCCCTGAACTCTCACTGTTTCATCTCCTGAACCCTTACAGTTTTATGCCCTGAACTCTTGTCGCTTTATCCCCTGAATTCTCACTGTTTAATCTCCGGAACTCTCGCTGTTTTATCACTTGAACTATCACTGTTTCATCTCCTGACATCTCGCTGTTTCATCTCCCAAACACTCACTGTTTTATCCCCTGAACTCTCACTGTTTCATCTCCTGAACCCTTACAGTTTTATGCCCTGAACTCTCGCCATTTTATCCCCTGAATTCTCGCTGTTTAATCTCCGGAACTCTCGCTGTTTTATCACTTGAACTATCACTGTTTCATCTCCTGACATCTCGCTGTTTCATCTTCTGAGCTCTCGGTGTTTTATCACCTGATCTCTCAATGTTTTATCCCCTGAACTCTCACTGCTTCATTCACCAAATCTCGCTGTTGTAATTCCTGAACACTTGATGCTTTATCCCCTGAACTCTTGCTGTTTTAACCCCTGAGCACTGGCTCTTTTTTCTCCTGAACTCTCGCTGCTTTATCCCCTGAACTCTCAGAGTTTCAACTCCTGAACTCTCACTGTTTTATCCCCTGAATTCTCACTATTTGATCTCCTGATCTCTGGCTATTTTATCTCCTGAACTCTTGTTCTTTTATCTCCTGAACTCTCGATTTTTATATCTCCTGAACTCTCGCATTGTTACCTGTTGAAGTCTCACGGTTTTATCTCCTGAATTCTCACTGTTTTATCTCCTGATCTCTCGCTGTTTTATTTCCTGAACTCTTGTAGTTTTATCTCTTGAACTCTGATTATTATTTATCTCCCAAAGTCTCATTGCTATATCTCCGAAAGTCTCACTGTTTCATTTCCTGAACTCGCGCTGTTATATCCACTAAATGCTCATAGTTTTTTCTCCTAAACTCTCACTGTTTGACGTCCTGAACTCTCACTCTTCTATCTGCTGAAGTCTCACTCTTTCATCTCCAGAACCCTCTGGTTTTATCGGCTATACTCTTGTTGTGTTGTCTCCTGACCTCTCGCTGTTTGTTCTCCAGAATACTCATTGTTTTATCCCAAAACTCTTGCTGCTTTATCTCCTAAATGCTCACTCTTTTATCGCCTGAAGTCTTGCTATTTTATCTCCTGAGCTCTCACCATTTCATGCCTCAAAGCTTTGCTGTTTTAGGTCCTGAACTCTCAGTGCTTTATCACTAAACTCTCAGTGTTTTATCTCCTGAACTCTCATTGTGTTATCACTTGAACTCTCACTGTTGTACCTCCTGAACGCTCCATGTTTTATCCCCTGAACTCAGCTGTTTTATCTACTGAAGTCTCAATGTTTTCCTCCCTGGACTCTCAGTGTTTTATACCACGAACCCGTGCTGTTCTCCCTCCTGAACTCTCGCATTTTTACCTGCTGAAGTCTCACTGTTTTATCCCCTGAACTCTCGCTGTTTAATCCCCCGAATTCTCACCGTTTGATCACCAGAATACTCGTTCTTTTATCCCCCAAACCTTCGCTGTTTTAACTCCTAATCTCATACTGTTTTATCTGCTGAACTGTTGCTGTTATGTCCACTAAATGCTGTTAGTTTTATTTCCTCAACTCTCACTGTTTTTTACCACAAACACTCACAGTTTCATCTCCTGAACTCTCACTCTTTCATCTCCCAAACACTCGCTGTTTTATCCCCTGAGCTCTCACTGTTTCATCTCCTGAACCCTTACAGTTTTATGCCCTGAACTCTTGTCGCTTTATCCCCTGAATTCTCGCTGTTTAATCTCCAGAACTCTCGCTATTTTATCACTTGAACTATCACTGTTTCATCTCCTGACATCTTGCTGTTTCATCTCCTGAGCTCTCGGTGTTTTATCACCTGATCTCTCACTGTTTTATCTCCTGAACTCTCACTGCTTCATTCACCAAATCTCGCTGTTGTAATTCCTGAACTCTTGCTGCTTTATCCCCTGAACTCTCAGAGTTTGAACTCCTGAACTCTCATTGTTTTATCCCCTGAATTCTCATTGTTTGATCTCCTGATGTCTGGCTATTTTATCTCCTGAACTCTTGTTCTTTTATCTCCTGAACTCTCATTGTTTTATCTCCTAAAGTCTCATTGTTTCATCTCCTGAACTCTTGCTGTTATATCCACTAAATGCACATGGTTTTATCCCCTAAACTCTCACTGTTTTATCCCCCAAACACTCGCTGTTTTATCTCCTGAACTCTCACCATTTCATGCCCTGAACCCTTGCTATTTTAAGTCCTGAACTCTCCATGCTTTATCACTAGACTCTCACTGTTTTATCCCCGGAACTCCTATTGTGTTATTGCTTGAACTCTCATTGTTGTACCTCCTGAACGCTGTGTGTTTTATCCCCTGAACTCAGCTGTTTTATCTACTGAAGTCTCAATGTTTTACCTCCTGGACTCTCAATGTTTAATACCGTGAACTTGTGCTGTTTTCCCTGCTGAACTGACACATGTTTACCTGCTGAGGTCTCACTGTTTAATCCCCTGAATTCTCACTGTCTGATCTCCAGAATGCTCGTTGTTTTATCCGCCAATCCTTCACTGTTTTAACTCCTAATCTTATACTGTTTCATCTCCTGGGCTCTTGCTGTTATGTCCACTAAATGCTCATGGTTTTATCTCCTAAACTCTCACTGTTTTATCCCCAAAACACTCACAGTTTCATCTCCTGAACTCTCACTGTTTCATCTCCCGATACTCGCTGTTTTATCCTCTGAACTCTCACTGTTTGATCACTTGAAATCTCACTGTTTCATCTCCTGACATTTCACTGTTTCATCTCCTGATCTCTCAGTGTTTTATCTCCTGATCTCTCACTCTTTTATCCCCTGAACTCTCACTGCTTCATCCACAAAACTCTCACTGTTTTAACTCCTGAACTCTTGCTGATATAACCCCTGAGCACTGGCTCTTTTTTCTCCAGAACTCTCGCTGCTTTATCCCCTGAATTCTTGCAGTTTCACTTCCTGAACTCTCACCGTTTAATCCCCTGAAATCTCACCGTTTAATCTCCTGATCTCTGGCTATTTTATCTCCTGAACTCTTGTTGTGTTATCTACTGAACTCTCGATGTTTTATCTCCTGAACTCTCACATCTGCTGAAGTCTCATGGTTTTTTCCCCTGAATTCTCACTGTTTTATCTCCTGATCTCTCGCTGTTTTATTTCCTGAACTCTTGGAATTTTATCTCTTGAACTCTGATTTTTTTTTAATCTCCCAAAGTCTCATTGCTATATCTCCAAAAGTCTCAGTGTTTCATCTCCTGAACTCGCGCTGTTATATCCACTAAATGCTCATAGTTTTATCTCGTAAACTCTCACTGTTTGACGTTCTGAACTCTCACTTTTCTATCTGCTGAAGTCTCACTCTTTCATCTCCAGAACCCTCGCTGTTTTATCTGCTGTACTCTTGTTGTGTTGTTCCCTGACCTCTCGCTGTTTGTTCTCCAGAATACTCATTGTTTTATCCCCAAACTCTCGCTGCTTTATCCCCTGAACTCTCACTGTTTCATCTCCTGAACTCTCACTCTTTTATCCCCTGAACTCTTGCAGTTTCAACTCCTGAACTCTCACTGTTTAATCCCCTGAATTCTCACTGTTTAATCTCCTGATCTCTGGCTATTTTATCTCCTGAACTCTTGTTGTTTTATCTCCTGAACTCTCACATTTTTACCTGCTGAAGTCTCACAGTTTTTTCCCCTGAATTCTCACTGTTTTATCTCTTGATCACTCGCTGTTTTATTTCCTGAACTCTTGTATTTTTATCTCTTGAACTCTGATTTTTTTTTTATCTCCCAAAGTCTCACTGTTTCATCTCCTGAACTCGCGCTGTTATATCCACTAAATGCTCATAGTTTTATCTCCTAAACTCTCACTGTTTGACGTTCTGAACTCTCATTTCTCTATCTGCTGAAGTCTCACTCTTTCATCTCCAGAACCCTCTGGTTTTATCTGCTGTACTCTTGTTGTGTTGTTCCCTGACCTCTCGCTGTTTGTTCTCCAGAATACTCATTGTTTTATCCCCAAACTCTTGCTGCTTTATCTCCTAAACTCTCACTGTTTCATCTCCTGAACTCTCACTCTTTTATCCCCTGAACTCTTGCTGTTTCATCTCCTGAGTTCTCGCTGCTTTATCCTCTGAACTCTCACTGTTTTATCTCCTGAACTCTCACCATTTCATGCCCTGAACCCTTGCTGTTTTTAGTCCTGAACCCTCGGTGTTTTATCACTGAACTCTCACTGTTTTATCCCTGGAACCCTCGCTGTGTTATCGCTTGAACTCTCACTGTTGTACCTCCTGAACGCTCCATGTTTTATCCCCTGAACTCAGCTGTTTTACCTACTGAAGTCTTAATGTTTTACCTCCTGGACTCTCAGTGTTTTATACCGTGAACTCGTGCTGTTTTCCTTACTGAACTCTCACATTTTTACCTGCTGAAGTCTCACTGTTTTATCCCCTGAACTCTTGCTGTTTTATCCCCTGAATTCTCACCATTTGATCTCCAGAATACTCATTGTTTTATCCCCCAAGCCTTCGCTGTTTTAACTCCTAATCCTATACTGTTTCATCTCCTGATCTCTTGCTGTTATGTCCACTAAATGCTCATAGTTTTCTCTCCAAAACTCTCATTGTTTTATCCCAAAAACACTCGCAGTTTCATCTCCTGAACTCTTATGTTTCATCTCCCGAACACTCGCTGTTTTTTCCTCTGAACTCTCGCTGTTTAATCTCAGGAACCCTCACTCTTTTATCACTTGAGCTCTTGCTGTTTTATCCCCTGAACTCTCACTGTTTCATCTCCCAAACCCTCGCTGTTTTATCCCCAAATCTTGCTGTTTTATCCCCTGAATTCTCGCTGTTTAATCTCCGGAACCCTCGATGTTTTATCACTTAAACTCTCGCTGTTTCATCTCCTGACATCGTGCGGTTTCATCTCCTGAGCTCTCGCTGTTATATCCACTAATTGCTCATTGTTTTATCCTCCAAACGCTCACTGTTCTATCTCCTGACCTCTCGTCTTTCATCCGCTGAAGTCTCACTGTTTTGTCCCCTGCACTCTCACTGTTTAATCCACCAAACTCTCTCTGTTTTATCCACTGACCCTTCAGTGTTTTATCACCTGAACTCTCACTGTTTTTCATCCTGAACTCTCAATTTTCTATCTGCTGAATTCTCTTTCTTTCATCTCCAGAACTCTAGCTATTTTATCTCCTGAGCTCTCACCCTTTCATGCCCCGAACCCTTGCTGTTTTAAGTCCTGAACTCTGTGCTTTATCACGAAACTCTCAATGTTTTATCTCCTGAACTCTCGCTGTGTTATCGCTTGAACTCTCACTGTTGTACCTCCTGAACTCAGCTGTTCTATCTAATGAAGTCTCAATGTTTTACCTCCTGGACTCTCAGTGCTTTATACCGTGAAATCATGCTGTTTTCCTTCCTGACCTCTCGCATTTTTACCTGCTGAAATCTCACTGTTTTATCCCCTGATCTCTTGCTGTTTAAACCCTGAATTCTCAGTTTGATCTCCAGAATACTCGTTGTTTTATCCCCCAATCCTTCACTGTTTTAACTCCTAATCTTATTCAGTTTCTTCTACTGGACTCTTGCTGTTATGTCCACTAAATGCTCATAGTTTTATCTCCAAAAGTCTCACTGTTTTTTACCCCAAACACTCACAGTTTCATCTCCTGAACTCTCACTGTTTCATCTCCCGAACCCTCGCTGTTTTATCCTCTGAACTCTCACCATTTTATCCCCTGAACTCTCGCTGTTTAATCTCCTGAACCCTCACTGTTTTATCACTTGAAATCTCACTGTTTCATCTCCTGACATCTCGCTGTTTCATCTCCTGATCTCTCGGTGTTATATCTCCTGATCTCTCACTCTTTAATCCCCTGAACTCTCACTGCTTCATCCATAAAACTCTCACTGTTGTAAATCCTGAACTCTCGCTGCTTTATCCCCTGAACTCTCACAGTTTCACCTCCTGAACTCTCACTGTTTTATCCCCTGAATTCTCACTGTTTGATCTCCTGATCTCTGGCTATTTTATCTCCTGAACTCTTGTATTTTTATCTCTTGAACTCTGATTCTTTTTAATCTCCCGAAGTCTCGTTGCTATATCTCCGAAAGTCCACTGTTTCATCTCCTGAACTCTCACTGTTATATCCACTAAATGCTCATAGTTTTATCTCCTAAGCTCTCACTGTTTGGCGTTCTGAACTCTCACTTTTCTATCTGTTGAAGTCTCACTCTTTCATCTCCAGAACCTTCGCTGTTTTATCTGCTGTACTCTTGTTGTGTTGTCCCCTGACCTCTCGCTGTTTGTTCTCCAGAATACTCATTGTTTTATCCCCAATCTCTTGCTGCTTTATCTCCTAAACTCTCACTGTTTCATCTCCTGAACTCTCACTCTTTTATCCCCTGAACTCTTGCTGTTTCATCTCCTGAGTTCTCACTGCTTTATCCTCTGAACTCTCACTGTTTTATCTCCTGAACTCTCACCATTTCATGCCCTGAACCCTTGCTGTTTTTAGTCCTGAACCCTCAGTGTTTTATCACTGAACTCTCACTGCTTTATCCCCGGAACCCTCGCTGTGTTATCGCTTGAACTCTCATTGTTGTACCTCCTGAACGCTCCGTGTTTTATCCCCTGAACTCAGCTGTTTTATCTACTGAAGTCTTAATGTTTTACCTCCTGGACTCTCAGTGCTTTATACCGTGAACTCATGCTGTTTTCCTTACTGAACTCTCACATTTTTACCTGCTGAAGTCTCACTGTTTTATCCCCTGAACTCTTGCTGTTTAATTCCCTGAATTCTCACTGTTCGATCTCTAGAATACTCATTGTTTTATCCCCCAAGCCTTCACTGTTTTAACTCCTAATCCTATACTGTTCTATCTCCTGACGTCTTGCTGTTATGTCCACTAAATGCGCATAGTTTTATCTCCAAAACTCTCACTGTTTTATCCCAAAAACACTCGCAGTTTCATCTCCTGAACTCTCACTGTTTCATCTCCCAAACCCTCGCCGTTTTATCCTCTGAACTCTCGCTGTTTAATCTCCGGATCCCTCGCTCTTTTATCTCCTGAATTCTCACTGCTTCATCAATAAAACTCTTACTGTTTTAACTCCTGAACTCTTGATGTTTTATCCCCTGAACTCTTGCTGATTTAACCCCTGAGCACTGGCTCTTTATCTCCAGAACCCTCGCTGCTTTATCCCCTGAACTCTCAGAGTTTCAACTCCTGAACTCTCACTGTTTTATCCCCTGAATTCTCACTGTTTGATCTCGTGATCTCTGGCTGTCTTTTCTCCTGGACTCTTGCTGTTTTATTTCATGAACTCTGATTTTTTAATCTCCTGAACCCTCGTTGTTTTATCTCTGAAAGCCTCACTGTTTCATCTCCTGAACTCTCGCTGTTATCTCCACTAACTGCTCATTGTTTTATCCTCCAAACTCTCACTGTCCTATCTTAACCATTCGCTTTTTATTTGCTTATATCTCACTGTTTTGTCCCCTGCACTCTCGCTGTTAAATCCACTGAACTCTCTCTGTTTTATCCCCGACCCTTCAACATTTTATCACCTGAACTCTCACTAATTTATGTCCTGAACTCTCACTTCTCTATCTGCTGAAGTCTCACTCTTTCATCTCCAGAACTCTCGCTGTTTTATCTGCTGAACTCTCATTGTTTTGTCCCCTGATCTTTCCCTGTCTGTTCTCCACCATACTCATTGTTTTATCCCCCAAACTCTTGCCGCTTTAACTTCTGAACTCTCACTGTTTCATCTCCTGAACTCTTACTCTTTTATCCCCTGAACTCTTGCTGTTTCATCTCCTGACCTCTCGCTGCTTTATACCCTGAACTCTCCCTGTTCTATCCCCTGAACTCTCACTGTTTCATCTCCTGAGCCCTTGCTGTTTCATCTCCTGAACTCTCACTGTTTTAGCCCCTTAACTCTCACTGTTTCATCTCCTGAACTCTTGCTGTTTTAGCTCCTGAACTCTCGCTGTTATTTCCACAAAATGCTGACTGTTTTATCCCCCCAAACTCTCACTTTTTAACACTCTAACCTCTCACTGTTTCATCTCCTGACCTCTCGCTGTTTCATCTGCTGAACTCTCACTGTTTCATCTTCTTAACTTCTCATCGTTTTATGCCCTGAACTCTCAATGTTTTATCTCTTGAACTCCACATGTTTTACCCCTTGAACTCAGCTTTTTTCCTCGTGAACTCTCGCTGTTTCATCCCCTGAACTCTCACTGTTTCATTTCCTCAACACTCAATGTATTATCCCCTGAAATCTTGATGTTTCTTCCCCTGCAGGTTCAGGAGATGAAAGAGTGAGAGTTCAGGGCATGAAACAGCGGGTGTTCAGGAGATTAAACAGTGAGAGGTATATATACTAAATGCTCATATTTTATCCCCTCAACTGTCACTGTTTTACCCACACCCAAACTCTCGCTGTTTTACCCCGTGAACTCTCGCTGTTTTACCTCCTGAACTGTCATTTTTTTATCTGCTGAAGTCTCACTGTTTTATCCCCTGAACTCTCACTGTATTATCTCCTGAACACTCATTGTTTTGCCTCCTGAACTCTCACTGCTTTATTCCCTGAACTCTCACTGCTTCATCCACAAAACTCTCACTGTTGCAACTCCTGAACTCTTGATGTTTTATCCTCTGAACTCTTGCTGATTTAACCCCTGAGAACTGGCTCTTTTTCCTCCAGAACTCTCGCTGCTTTATCCCCTGAACCCTCGCAGTTTCAACTCCTGAACTCTCACTGTTTTATCCCCTGAATTCTCACTGTTTGATCTCCTGATCTCTGGCTATTTTATCTCCTGAACTCTTGTTCTTTTATCTCCTGATCTCTCACTGTTTTATCTCCTGAAACCTTGTTGTTTTATCTCTTGAATTCTCATTTCTTATCTCAGAAACTCTCATTGTTTTATCTTCTAAGGTCCCACTGCTTCATCTCCTGAACACTTGCTGTTGTATCCACTAAATACTTGTTGTTTTATCCTCCAAACTCTCACTGTTCTATCTCCTGACCTTTCGCTTTTTAGCTGCTGAAGTCTCACTGTTTTGTCCATTGCACTCTCGCTGTTTAATCCACTGAACTCTCTCTGTTTTATCCCCAACCCTTCACCATTTTATTGCCTGAACTCTCACTGTTTTACGTCCTGAACTCTCACTTTTCTGTCTGCTGAAGTCTCACTCTTTCATCTCCAGAACTCTCGCTGTTTTATCTGCTGAACTCTTGTTGTTTTGTCCCCGACCTCTCACTGTTTCATCTCCTGAACCCTCTCTCTTTTATCCCCTGAACTCTTGCTGTTTCATCTCCTGACCTCTCGCTGTTTTATCCCCTGAACTCTCACTGTTTTATCCCCTGAACTCTCATCATTTCATGCCCCAAACCCTTACTGTTTCATCTCCTGAACTCTTGCTGTTTTAGCTCCTGAACTCTTGCTGTTATATCCACAAAATGCTGACTGTTTTATCCCCCCAAACTCTCGCTTTTTAACCCTCTAACCTCTCGCTGTTTCATCTGCTGAACTCTCACTGTTTCATCTTCTTAATTTCTCACCATTTTATGCCCTGAACTCTCAATCTTTTATCTCTTGAACTCTACATGTTTTATCCCCTGAGCTCACCTGTTTTTCCTCGTGAACTCTCGCTGTTTTATCTCCTGAAGTCTTACTGTTTTATCCCCTGAACCTTTGCTGTTTCATCCCCTGAACTCTCACTGTTTCATTTCCTGAACCCTCAATGTTTTATCCCCTGAACTCTTGATGTTTTTTCCCCTGCGGGTTCAGGAGATGAAACAGTGAGAGTTCAAGAGATGAAACAGTGAGAGTTCAGGGGATGAAACAGTGAGTGTTTAGGAGATAAAGCAATGAAAGGTACATACACTAAATTATCCACTCAACTGCCACTGTTTCACCACCCCCCCCAAACTCTCACTGTTTTTCCCCTGAACTGTCACTTTTTTATCTGTTGAAGTTTCACTGCTTTATGCCCTGAACTCTCACTGTATTATCTCCTGAACACTCATTGTTTTGCCTCCTGAACTCTTGCTGTTAAGGCCACTAAATGCGCATTGTTTTAAGTCCTAAAAGCTAATTGTTTTATCCCCCAAACTCTCACTGTTATTTCTCCTGAATTCTAGCTTTTGATCTGCTAAAGTCTCACTGTTTTATTTCCTGAACTCTCACATTTTTATCCCCTGGCCTCTCACTGTTTTATCACCTGAACTCTGATTTTTGTATCCCCTGAACACTCACTCTTTCATCCCCTGAACTATCATTGTTTTATCTCCTGAACACTCACTGTCTTATCTCCTAATGTTTCACTGTTTCATCTCCTGAACTCTCGCTATTTTATCCATCAGAGTTTTTGATGATTTTCCTCTGAAATCTCGCTGTTATTTCCACTAAATGCTCATAGATTTATCCCCTAAACCCTCACTGTTTCACACCTCACACTCTCGCTGTTTTGCCCCCTGAACTCTCACTGTTACATCACCTGAATTCTCACTGTTTCATTTCCTGATCTCTCACTGTTTTACACCCTGAACTCTCACTGTTTTAAGTCCTGAACCCTCACTGTTTCATCTCGTGAACTTGCACACTTGTATCTCCTGAACTGTCGCTGTTTTATCTCCTGAACTCTAATCGTTTTATGCCATGAACTCTTGCTGCTTTAAGTCCTGAACACTCTCTGGTTTATCTGCAAAACTCTCACACTCTTTTCTCCTGAACTCTCCAATTTTTATCCCCTAAATGCAGTGGTTTTTACCTCCTGAACTCTCATTTTTTTATCCAAAAACCTTTGCTGTTTTATCACCTGAACACTCAATGTTTTATCCCATGAGCTCTTGATGATTTTCCTCTGAACTCTTGCTGTTATATCCATGAAATGCTCGTAGTTTAATCCCCTAAACTCTCATTGTTTTACCCCCAAACTCTCGCTGTTTTACCACATGAACTCTCGCTGTTTCATCAGCTGAGCTCTCGCTGTTTCATCTCATGATCTCTCACCATTTTATGACCTGAACTCTCGCTGTTTTAATCCTCTTACTCTTGGTGTTTTAATCCCAGAACTCTTGCTGCTTTCCCTCCTGAACTCTCGTTGTGTTACCTCCTGAACTCAGCTGTTTTATCTCCTGAGCCCTTGTGCTTTTATCTCCTGGAATCTGATTGATTTATCCCCTGAACTCTCAGTGTTTTATCCCCCAAATTCTCACTGTTCTATACCCTGAACACGCACTGTTTTTTCTCCAAAATTCTCACTGTTTTATCTCCTGAACTGTCACAGTTTTGCCTGCTGAACTCTTGCTGTTATGACCACTAAATGCTCATTGTTTTACACCCCAAACTCTCATTGTTCTATCTCCTGAACTCTTGCTTTTTGATCTGCTGAAGTCTAACTCTTTTATCCCTGAACTCTTACTGTTGGATGTCCCAAACTCTCGCCATTTTAGCCCCTGAACTCTTGCTGTTTTATCCCTGAACTCTCACTGTTTCATCTCCTGAACTCTCACTGTTTCATCTCCTGAACTCTAATCATTTTATGCCATGAACTCTTGCTGCTTTAAGTCCTGCACACTCACTGGCTTATCTACAAAACTCTCACTGTTTTACCCCCTGAACTCAGCAGTTTTTACCTTCTGAATTCTCGCTATTTTATGCAAAAGTCTTTGCTGTTTTATCTCCTGAACACTCAATGTTTTATCCCATGAGCTCTTGACGATTTTCCTCTGAACCCTTCCTGTTGTATCCATTAAATACTCATAGTTTAATCCCCCAAACTCTCGTTGTTTTATCCCCCAAATTCTCGCTGTTTTACCACATGAACTCTCGCTGTTTCGTCAGCTAAACTCTCGCTGTTTCATCTCATGATCTCTCACCATTTTACGCCCTGAACTCTCACTTTTTTAATCTTCTTACTCTTGGTGCTTTATTCCTGAACTCTTGCTGCTTTCCCTCCTGAACTCTCGTTGTGTTACCTCCTGAACTCAGCTGTTTTATCTCCTGAGCCCTTGTGCTTTTATCTCCTGGAATCTGATTGATTTATCCCCTGAACTCTCAGTGTTTTATCCCAAAACTCTCACTGTTCTGTACCCTGAACACGCACTGTTTTTTCTCCAAAATTCTCACTGTTTTATCTCCTGAACTGTCACAGTTTTGCCTGCTGAACTCTTGCTGTTATGACCACTAAATGCTCATTGTTTTACACCCCAAACTCTCATTGTTCTATCTCCTGAACTCTTGCTTTTTGATCTGCTGAAGTCTAACTCTTTTATCCCTGAACTCTTACTGTTGGATGTCCCAAACTCTCGCCATTTTAGCCCCTGAACTCTTGCTGTTTCAACTCCTGAACTCACTGTTTCATCTCCTGAATTCTAATCATTTTATGCCATGTACTTTTGCTGCTTTAAGTCCCGAACACTCACTGGTTTATCTACAAAACTCTCACTGTTTAATCTCCTGAACTCTCCGTGTTATATCCCCTGAACTCAGCGGTTTGTACCTCCTGAATTCTCGCTGTTTTATACAAACATCATTGCTGTTTTATCTCCTGAACTCTCAATGTTTTACCCCATGAGCTCTTGTTGATTTTCCCCTGAACTCCTGCAGTTATATCCACTAAATGCTCATAGTTTAATCCCCTAAACTCTCACTGTTTCATCCCCCAAATACTCGCTGTTTTTCCCCCTGAACTCTCGCTCTTACATCACCTGAACTCTCGCTGTTTCACCTCCTGATCTCTCACCGTTTTACACCCTGAACTCTGGCTGTTTTACGCCCTGAACTTTCGCACTTTTATCTCCTGGGGTCTGATTGATTTATCCCCTGAACTCTCGCTGTTTCATCCCCTGAACTCCCACTGCTTTTCCCCCTGAACTCTCACAGTTTCATCTCCTGATCTCTCACCATTTTACACCCTGATCCCTCGCTGTTTTAAGCCCCTTACTCTTGCTGTTTTACCCCCTGAACTGTCACTCTTTTATCTCCTGAACTTTCGCTGCTTTATCTCCTGGTCTCTGATTGCTTTATCCCCTGAACTCTCATTGTTGTATCTCATGAACTCTCAATGTTTGGTCTCCTGAACTCTCACTGTTTCATCTCCTGAACTCTGATTGTTTTATGCCATGAACTCTTGCTGCTTTAAGTCCTGAACACTCACTGGTTTATCTACAAAACTCTCAATCTTTTATCTCCTGAACTGTTCATTTTTTATCCCCCGAACTCAGTGGTTTTAACTTCCTGAACTCTCGCTGTTTTATCCAAAAATCTTTGCTGTTTTATCTCCTGAACACTCAATGATTTATTCCATGAGCTCTTGATGATTTCCCCCTGAACTCTTGCTGTTATATCCACTAAATGCTCATAGCTTAATCCCCTAAACTCTCATTGTCTTATCCCCCAAACTCTCGCTGTTTCATCAGCTGAGCTCTCACTGTTTTATCTCCTGAACTGTTGCTGCTTTATCTCTGGGGGTCTGATTGTTTTATCCCCTGAACTCTCGCTGTTTCATCCCCAAAACTCTCGCTGTTTCACCTCCTGAACTCTCGCTGTTTTATCTCCTGAACTTTCGCACTTTTATTTCCTGGGGTCTGATTGATTTATCCCCTGAACTCTCATTGTTGTATCTCATGAACTCTCACTGTTTGGTCTCCTGAACACTCAGTATTTTACCTCCTGAACTCTCACTGTTTTATCCACAAAGCTTTCACTGTATTATCTCCTGAACCTTAATGTTTTATCTACTGAACTCTTGATGATTGTCCCCTGAACTCTCGTTGTTATATCCACTAAATGCTCGTAGATTTATCCCCTAAACTCTTACTGTTTTATCCCCCAAATTCTTGCTGTTTTACCCCCTGAACTGTTGCTCTTCTTTCTCTTGAACGTTTGCTCTTTTATCTCCTGAACTCTCGCTGTTTTATCTCCTGGTCTCTGATTGCTTTATTCCCTGAACTCTCATTGTTGTATCTCCTGAACTCTCACTGTTTGGTCTCCTGAACTCTAATCGTTTTATGCTATGAACTCTTGCTGCTTTAAGTCCTGAACACTCACTGGCTTATCTACAAAACTCTCACTCTTTTATCTCCTGAATTCTCCATTTTTTATCCCCTGAACTCAGCAGTTTTTACCTCCTGAATTCTCGCTGTTTTATCCAAAAATCTTTGCAGTTTTATCACCTGAACACTTAATGATTTATCCCATGAGCTCTTGATGATTTTCCCCTGAACCTTTGCTGTTATATCCACTAAATGCTCATAGCTTAATCCCCTAAACTCTCATTGTTTTATCCCCCAAACTCTTGCTCTTTTACCACATGAACTCTCGCTGTTTCATCACCTGAATTCTCACTGTTTCATCACCTGAACTCTCACTGTTTCAACATCTGAACTCTCACTGTTTCATCACCTGAACTCTCGCTGTTTCATCAGCTGAATTCTCGCCGTTTCATCTCATGATCTCTCACCATTTTATGCCCTGAACAGTCGCTGTTCTAATCCCCTTACTCTTGGTGTTTTATCCCCTGAACTCTCACTGTATTATCTCCTGAACACTTGTTGTTTTGCCTCCTGAACTCTCGCTGTTATGGCCACTAAATGCGCATTGTTTAAAGTTCTAAACGCTAATTGTTTTATCCCCCTAACTCTCACTGTTATATCTCCTGAATTCTAGCTATTGATCTGCTAAAGTCTCACTGATTTATCTCCTGAACTCTCACTTTTTATCCCCTGACCTCTCACCATTTTATCACCTGAACTCTGATTTTTTTTTATCCGCTGAACACTCACTCTTTCATCCCGTGAACTATCATTGTTTTATCTCCTGAACACTCACTGTCTTATCTCCTAATGTTTCACTGTTTCTTCTCCTGAACTCTCACTGTTTCATCACCTGAACTCTCGCTGTTTCATCTCCTGATCTCTCACTGTTTTACACCCTGAACTCTCGCTGCTTTATGCCCTGAACTTTCACTGTTTTATCACCTGAAATCACATTGTATTATCCCCTGAACACTCACTGTTTCATCCCCTGAGCTCTTGGTCTTTTGCCTCCTGAACACTTGGTGTTATAAACATAAAGTGCTCATTGTTTTATCGACTAAACTCTCACTGTTTTATCCCCCAAACTTTCGATGTTCTATCTCTTGAACTCTCGTTGCTTTATCCCCTGAACTCTCGCTGTTTTTCCCCTGAAATTTCACTGTTTCTTCTCCTGAACTCTCACTGTTTGATCTTCTGAATTCTCACTGTTTTAACCCTAGAACTCTTGCTGTTTCATCTCCTGAACTCTCATCATTTTATGCCCTGAACTCTCATGGTTTTAAGTCCTGAACACTCACTGTTTTTTTTCTCCTGAATGCTCCATGTTTTATTCCCTGAACTCTCGATGTTTTATCCACAAAATGTTCACTGTTTTATCTCCTGAACCCTCAAAGTTTTATCCCCCGAACTCTTGATTGTTTTTCCCCTGAACTCACGCTGTTATATCCACTAAATGCTCATAGATTTACCCCCTAAACCCTCACTGTTTTATCCCACAAACTCTTTCTGTTTTACGCCCTGAACTTTCGCTGTTTTATCTCTGGAATTTTCACTTTCATCTCTTGAACTCTCGCTGCTTTATCTCCTGGATAATTCTCACTGTTTACCCCCTGAACTCTGGTTGTTTTATCCCCCAAGCTCTCACTGTTTTTTACCCTGAACATGAACTGATAGCATCCTTTGTAAGCAGGATCGAGAGTCCCGCATGGTATGTTGCCTGCCCGGTGCCAGGGTGAGGGACATCTCTGACCGGCTTGAAAGGATATTGGAGAGGGAGGGGGAGGATCCAGTTGTTTTGGTCCACATTGGGACAAATAACATAGGTAAGACTAGGAAAGAGGACCTGTTTGGGGATTATCAGGAACTAGGAACTAAATTAAAGAACAGGTCCTCAAGGGTTATAATCTCTGGATTACTACCCAAGCCACGTGCAAATTGGCGTAGGGATGCGAGAATAAGGGAAGTAAACACGTGGCTAAAGGAATGGTGCGGGAAAGAGGGGTTCCATTTCGTGGGGTACTGGCATCAGTATTGGAACAGGAGGGATCTGTACCGTTGGGACGGTCTCCAAATGAGCCGATCTGGGACCAATGTTCTAGTGAAAAGGGTAAATAGGGGGGTGAACAGGACTTTAAACTAAAAAGTGGGGGGGAAGGGAAGGGTAAAACTCCAAGAAGTATGACTAATGGGAAACAAAGCAGCAGGTTAGCGTGTCGGGGGTGGATTCAAATTCATGGGAATTTTCTTTTGAACTCTCACTGTTTTATCTCCTGCAATCTCACTGCTTTATCCCCCAAAATCTCACTGTTTTGTCTGCTGAACTCCCATTTTTAAATCTCTTGAAGTCTCACTGTTTTACATCCTGGAGGCTCAGTTATTTATACAGCGACCTCTCCCTGCTTTCCCTCCTGAAATCTCGCTTTTTTACGTGCTGAATTCTCACTGTTTTATCCCCTAAACTCTTGCTGTTATATCGGCTGAACTCTCATTGTTTTATCTTCTGAACTCTCGCTGTTATATCGGCTGAACTCTCGTTGCTTTACCTCCTGAACTTTCACTGTTTTATCCCCTGAACTCTTGATGTTTTTTCCCCTGAACAATTCCTGTTTTATACCCGGAACTCTTGCTAATTTTTCCATTGAACTCTCACTGTTATATCACCTGAACACTCATTGTTTCATCCCCTGCACTCTCACTGTGTCATCTCCTGAATCCTCAATGTTTTATGCCCTGAAGACTTGCTGATTCATTCCCTGAACTCTCGCTGTTTTATCCCCTAAACTCTCACTGCTTTATTACCTGATCTATCATTGCTTTTCCCCAAAATCTCACTGTTTAATCCCTTGAACTCTCTCTGTTTTATCTCCTAAACTCTCGCTGTTAAATTCCTTGAACCCTAGCTGCCAAACTATCGCTGTTTTATCCCCTGTTCTAATCTTTCCACTGAACTCTCGCTGTTTTATCTCTTTAACTCTCACTGTTTCATCTCCTGATCTCTCACCATTTTATGTCCTGAACTCTTGCTCCAACAGAGGGTGCTGGTGAGAAATGTCTGCAGCATTCTGGGAGAAGTCACTGCAGCCACTGCGACTCAGGAGGGAATGGATGAGGACCCACTGTCAAAGAACAGAATAGCCCCAAACATTACATTGCTGTAATGTTTCCATCCCTCCCTCCTCCTCAAACCTAAAAAAAAGAGAGAGGGGAAGAGGCTGTGCCTTCAGGAGTACAGCAGACCTGCGAGGGACACTCTGCTGAAAGTGGATTTTAAATAAAAAGCAGCTGATTGGTGAGTAAATCCTGAGAGTAGACTTGGAGGGAGTAGCACCGGAGCAGTGAGTATAAACCTAGCTTACCTCAGGGATTGGTGGCCTTGTCTCCAGGGCGCAGACTCAGAGGGAAGAGCACTGGAGTGGTGAGTATAAATCTAGCTTACCTCGGGGATTCGCACCCTTGTCTCCAGGGAGCAGACTCAGAGGGAGGAGCACCGGAGTGGTGACCTTGGGGAACAGAGTAAATGAAGCCAAAACTGAAAAAGTGACATCACAGGAAAGCTGTGACCTGATTGGTTGGTAGGAAATCTGCATCAAATTTGAAAAAAAACCACTGCAAAGCTAATTAATATATTAATTATCTAAGTCGAGGTGGCTGGACAGGTGATGTGCTATAGCGGTATGATGTGGGAGCTGACAGATTGCATTGCGCGCTGCTGTGACCACATCTGCAGCAGGTGTTGATTGCTGGAGGAACTCCGGCTCAGAATTGATGAGCTGGAGTCTGAGCTCCGGACGCTGCAGCACATCCAGGAGGGGGAGAGTTACCTGGACGCTTGGTTTCAGGAAGCGATCACATCCGGTAGATTAAGTACATCAAGTTCGGTCAGTGGTCAGGGTCAGCAGGGTGTGACTGCAACTGAGGCAGATAGAGGGATCCTGTGTTCAGGAAGACGTTGACCTTGTCCAACAGGTACGAGGTACTTGCTCCCTGTGTGGATGAGGAACAGGGCTGTAGGGAGGATGAGCCAGCTGACCACGGCACCGTAGCACAGGAGGCCATTCAAGAGGGGGGAGCAAAAAGACAAGTGGTAGTTGTAGGGGATTCTATAATTAGGGGAATTGATAGCTCCCTTTGTAAGCAAGATCGAGAGTCCCACATGGTATGTTGCCTGCCCGGTGCCAGGGTGAGGGACATCTCTGACCGGCTTGAAAGGATATTGGAGAGGGAGGGGGAGGATCCAGTTGTTTTGGTCCATATTGGGACAAATAACATAGGTAAGACTAGGAAAGAGGACCTGTTTGGGGATTATCAGGGACTAGGAACTAAATTAAAGAACAGGTCTTCAAGGGTTATAATCTCTGGATTACTACCCAAGCCATGTACAAATTGGCATAGGGACACGAGAATAAGGGAAGTAAACACGTGGCTAAAGGAGTGGTGTGGGAAAGAGGGGTTCCATTTCGTGGGGCACTGGCATCAGTATTGCAACAGGAGGGATCTGTACCATTGGGACGGTCTCCAAATGAGCCGATCTGGGACCAATGTTCTAGTGAAAAGGGTAAATAGGGGGGTGAACAGGACTTTAAACTAAAAAGTGGGGGGGAAGGGAAGGGTAAATCTCCAAGAAGTATGATTAATGGGAAACAAAGCAGCAGGTTAGCGTGTTGGGGGTGGATTCAAATTCATGGAAAATTATGAAAAAATTGAAAAGAAAGGAGAGCCCAGGAGAGTCTATTAAAGTCCCCAGAACACAAAATAGGACAGAGTGTTTGGAAAGGGCTAGGAATCTAACTTCAAGCATATCAGATAAAGGGACGACAATGAGAAAGGGGACGGGAAATACAGGACTGAAGGTGTTGTATCTGAATGCACGCAGTATACGAAATAAGGTAAATGAGCTTGTGGCGCAGATTGAAATTGGCAGGTATGATGTGGTGGGCATCACGGAGACATGGCTGCAAGGGGATCAGGACCGGGAGCTAAATATCCAAGGATATACATCCTATCGAAAAGATAGGCAGGTTGGCAGAGGGGGTGGGGTTACTTAGTAAGAAATGAAATTAAATCAATAGCAAGAAATGACGTAGGTTCAGATGATGTAGAATCTGTGTGGGTAGAGTTGAGGAATCGCAAAGGTAAAAATACCATTATGGGAGTTATGTACAGGCCTCCGAACAGGAGTCAGGATGTGGGGCACAAGATACACCAGGAGATAGAAAAGGTGTGTAAGAAAGGCAAGGTTACAGTGATCATGGGGGATTTCAAAATGCAGGTAGACTGGGAAAATCAGGTTGGTAGTGGATCCCAAGAAAGGGAATTTGTGGAATGTCTACGAGATGGTTTTTTGGAGCAGCTTGTGGTGGAGCCCACTAGGGAACAGGCAATTCTAGATTTAGTGATGTGAAATGAGGCAGATTTGATAAGGGAGCTTAAGGTGAAGGAATCCTTAGGAGGAAGTGACCATAATATGATAGAATTTGCCCTGCAATTTGAGAGGAAAAAGCTGGAATCAGATGTAACGGTATTACAGTTGAATAAAGGCAACTACAGAGGCATGAGGGAGGAGCTGGCCAGAATCGACTGGAGATGAGCCTAGCAGGAAAGACAGTGGAACAGCAATGGCAGGAGTTTCTGGGAGTAATTTGGGAGACACAGCAAAAATTCATCCCTAGGAAGAAGAAGCATACTAAAGGGAAGACGAGACAACCATGGCTGACAAGGGAAGTCAGGGACAGCATAAAAGCTAAAGAGAAAGCATACAATGAGGCGAAGAGCAGTGGGAAACCAGGGGATTGGGAAGTCTACAAAGACCAACAGAGGACAACTAAAAAAGAAATAAGGAGGGAGAAGATTAAATATGAGGGTAAACTAGCCAGTAATATAAAAGGAGATTGCAAGAGTTTTTTTAGATATATAAAGGGTAAGAGAGAGGAAAAAGTGGACATTGGGCCACTGGAAAATGACGCTGGAGAAGTAGTAGTGGGGAACAAAGAAATGGCGGAGGAACTGAATAGGTACTTTGCGTCAGTCTTCACAGTGGGAGACATGAGTAACATCCCCAAAGTTCAAGAGAGTTGGGTGGGGGGGGGGGAGTGGGGGGGCGCAGAGGTGAGTATAGTGGCCATTACCAAGGAGAAGGTGCTAGGAAACTGAAAGGTCCAAAGGTGGATAAATCACCTGGACCAGATGGATTACACCCCAGAGTTCTGAAGGAGATAGCTGAAGAGATAGTGGAGGCATTAGTGGTGATCTTTCAGGAATCACTGGAGTCAGGGAGGGTCCCAGAGGACTGGAAAATCGCTAATGTAACCCCCCTGTTTAAGAAGGGAGTGAGGCAAAAGATGGGAATTTACAGGCCGATTAGCCTGACCTCGGTCATTGGTAAGATCTTAGAGTCCATTATTAAGGATGAGATTTCAGAATACTTGGAAGTGCATGGTAAAATCAGGCAAAGTCAGCATGGTTTCATCAAGGGGAGGTCATGCCTGACAAATCTGTTAGAATTCTTTGAGGAAGTAATGAGTAGGTTAGACAAAGGAGAGCCAATGGATGTTGTCTACTTGGACTTCCAGAAGGCCTTTGACAAGGTGCCACACAGGAGGCTGCTCAGTAAGATAAGAGCCCATGGTGTTAGAGGCAAGGTACTAGCATGGATAGAAGATTGGCTGTCTGGTAGGAGACAGAGAGTGGGGATAAGGAGGTCCTTCTCAGGATGGCGGCCGGTGACTAGTGGAGTTCCACAGGGGTCAGTGTTGGGACCACAACTTTTCACTTTATACATTAATGATCTAGATGAAGGAACTGAGGGCATCCTGGCTAAGTTTCCAGATGATACAAAGATAGGTGGAGGGACACGTAGTATTGAGGAGGTGGGGAGGCTGTAGAAGGATTTGGACAGGTTAGGAGAATGGGCAAGGAAGAGGCAGATGGAACACAACGTGGGGAAGTTTTGTAGGAAGAATAGAGGCATAGATTATTTTCTAAATGGCGATAAGAGTTCAGAAATCTGGAGTGCAAAGGGACTTGGGAGTCCTAGTCCAGGATTCTCTTAAGGTTAACTTGCAGGTTGAGTCGGTAGTTAGGAAGCCAAATGCAATGTTGGCATTTATTTCCAGAGGACTAGAATATAAAAGCAGGGATGTGCTGCTGAGACTTTATAAGGCTTTGGTCAGACCACATTTAGAATATTGTGAGCAATTTTGGGCCCCGTATCTCAGGAAGGATGTGCTGGCCCTGCAGAGGGTCCAGAGGAGGTTCACGAGAATGATCCCAGGAATGAAAGGCTTAACATATGAGGAACATTTGAGGACTCTGGGTCTATACGCGATGGAGTTTAGAAGGATGGGGGGGGATCTGATTGAAACTTACAGAATACTGAAAGGCCCAGATAGAGTGGATGTGGGAAAGATGCTTCCATTAGTAGGAGAGACTAGGACCTGAGGGCACAGCCTCAGAGTAAAGGGAAGACCTTTTAGAACAGAGTTGAGGAGAAACTTCTTTAGCCAGAGAGTGGTGAATCTGCAGAATTCATTGTCACAGAAGGCTGTGGAGACCAGGTCATTGAGTGTATTTAAGACTGAGATAGATAGAGATAAAAACAAAAACTGCGGAAGCTGGAAATCCAAAACAAAAACAGAATTACCTGGAAAAACTCAGCAGGTCTGGCCGCATCGGTGGAGAAGTTCTCTGCCGATGCTGCCAGACCTGCTGAGTTTTTCCAGGTAATTTTGTTTTTGTTATAGATAGGTTCTTGATTGGTAAGGGGATCAAAGGTTACTGGGAGAAGGCTGGAGAATGGGGTTGAGAAACTTATCAGCCATGATTGAATGGCAGAGCAGACTCAATGGGCCAAATGGCCTAATTTCTGCTCCTTTGTCTTATGGTCTTATGGTTTTTTTTTAAGCCCCTTACTCTCAGTTTTTTATCCCCTGAACTGAGCTGTTTTATCTCCTGAACTTTCACTCTTTTAACCCCTGAGCGCTCGCTGTTTTACCTCCCGAACTCTCACTTGTTTATCTGCTGAAGTCTCACTGTTTACTCCCCGGAAATCTCATTGTTTTATCCCCCAAACACTCACTATTTTATACTGTGAACACCAAGTGTTTTTTTTTCTCCTGTACTCTTGCTGTTTTATTCCATAAACTCTCACTACTTTTTTACCTGAACTTTCATAGTTTTCCACTGAACTCTCACTGTTTAATCCCTTGAACTCTCTCTGTTTTATCTCCTGAAGTCTCGCAGTTTAATCCCTTGAACTCTAGCTGTTCCATTCTTCTGAACCATCGCTGTTTTATCCCCTTTACTCTTGCAAATTTTTCCACTGAGCTCACACGGTTTTATATCCTGAATTCTCACTGTTTTGTCTGCTGAAGTCTCACTGTTTACTCGCCGGAACTCTCATTGTTTTATCCCCCAAACACTCACTATTTTATACCCTGAACACTCGTTTTTTCTCCTGAACTCTCTCTGTTTTATCTCCTGAACTCTCATTGTTTTGCCTCCTGAACTCTCGTTGTTATAACCACTAAATGCTCATTGTTTTAACTCCTAACGCTCATTGTTTTATCCCCCAAACTCTCACTGTTCTATCTCCTGATCTCTCACTGTTTCATCTCCTGAACTCTTGCTGTTATATCCAGTAAATGATCATTGTTTTGTCTTCTAAACTCTGTGTTTTATCTCTTGAAATCTCAGTGATTTACCCCCAGAACACTCACTGTTTTATCTCCTGAACTCTCACTGTTTCAGTTCCTGAATTCACGCAGCTTTATTTCCTGAACTCTTGCTGTTATATCTAATAAATGTTAGTTGTTTTCTCTTCTAAACTCTCACTGCTTTATCTCCTGAACTCTCACTGGTTTTCCCCTGAACTCTCACTATGTTATCTCCTGAGATATCACTGTTTTATTCCCTGAACTCTCGTTATATTATCTGCTGAATCTCAATGTTTTATCTCCTCAACCCTCGCTGTTTTATCTCCCGAAGGCTCGCTGATTTATCCCCTGAACTCTCACTGTTTCCTCACTGAACTTTCACGGTTTTATCTGCTGAACTCTCCCTGTTTCATCCGCTAAAGTCCTACTGTTTCATCTCCTGAGCTCTCGCTGTTTTTCCTCCCGAACTCTCACTGTTGTATCCATTAAATGCTCATTGTTTTAAATCCTAAACGCTCACTGTTCTATCCCCCACACTGTCACTGTTCTATCTCCTGAACTCTCACTTTTTTATCTGAAGTCTCACTATTTTGTCCCCTGAACGCTCGCTGTTTTATCTCTTGGATTTTTGCTGTTTCTCCCTTGACCTCTCACCTTTTTATCATCTGAACTCTCGCTGCATTATCCCCTGAATTCTCACTGTTTTAGCCCCTGAACTCTCGCTGTTTGGTCTCCAGAACATTCATTGTTTTATCTCCCAAACTCTCACTGTTTCATCTCCTGAACTCTTGATGTTTTACCTCTTGAACCCTCACTGTTATATCCACTAAATGCTCATTGCTTTATCCCCTAAACTCTCACTGTTTCATATCCTCAACTTTCGCTGTTTCATCTCCTGAACTCTCGCAGTTTCATCTCCTGTACTCTCACCATTTTATGCCCTGAACTCTTGCTGTATTAAGTCCTGTGCTCTGGTTGTTTTATCCCCTGAACTCAGCTGTTTTATCTCCTGAACTCTTGCAGCTTCATCTGCTGATTTCTGATTGCTTTATCCCCCAAATGTACTACCCATTGAACTCTCGCTGTTTTACTTCCTAAACTCTCACTTTTTTATCTGCTCAATACTCACTGTTTTCTCTGCTGAACTCTCATTGTTTTATCCCCCAACACTGTTTTATCTCCGGAACTCTCACTGTTTAATCCCTTGAACTCTAGCGGTTTCATCTGCTGATCTATCGCTGTATTATTTCTTGAACTCTTGCTATTTTCTCCTGAGCTCTCGCAGTATTATCCCCTGAAATCTCACTGTTTTATCTCTTGAACTGTCACTGATTTAACCCCTGAACACTCACTGTTTTATCTCCTGAAATCTCACTGTTTCATTTCCTGAACTCTCGCAGCTTTACCTCCTGAGCTGTCACTGTTATATCCAATAAACGCTCATTGTTTTCTCTCCTAAACTCTCACTGTTTTATCTCCTGAACTCTTGCTGCTTATTACCTGAACTCTCACTGGTTGTCCCCTGAACTCTCACTGTTTAATCCCTTAAATTTTCACTGTTTTATCTCCTGAAATCTCACTGTTTAATTCTTTGAACTCTCTCTGTTTTAAATCCTGAACTCTAGTTGATTAACCCCTTGAACTTTCACTATTTTATCTTCTGAACTCTTGCTGCTTAGTCCCTTGAACTCTCACTGTTTCATCTGCCAAACTTTCACTGTTTTATCTCCTAAACTGTTGCTGTTTTGTCCCCTGAGCTCTCACTGTTTTATCTCCTGAATTCTCAATGTTTTAAATCTTGAACTCTCACTATTATATCGCTTGAACTCTCACTGTTTTATCTCCTGAGCTCTCGCTGCTTTATCCCTTGAACTCTCATTTTTTTTATCTCCTGATGTCTCACCGTTTTATATCCTGGACTCTGTGTTTTATATTTTGAACTCTTGCTATTTTACCTCCGAAACCCTTGTTTTTTTTATCTCCAAAACTCTCACTGTTTTACTTCACAACTCTTACTTTAATTTCCCCTGAATGCTCACTATTTTCACTCCTTCACGCTCAGTTTTCACTCTGAACTCACACAGTTTTATGACCTGATCTCTCATTAATTTTCCCTCAGAACTCTCGCTGTTCTCTCTCCTAGACCTTCATTTTTTCAATGTCCTGGAGTTTCACTGCTTTATCCCCTGAATTCTCCCTATTTTATCTGCTGAAATCTTACTGTTTTATCCCCTGAACTCTCATTGTTTTATCTCCCGAACTCTTTCAGTTTTAGCCCCTGATCTCTCACCATCTTACCGCCTGAAGTTACACTATTTTACCTCCTGCACTCTTGCTTTTCTATCTGCTGAAGTCTCACTGTTTTATCCCCTGAACGCTCACTGTTTTATCTCCCAATGTCTTGCTGTTTAATCCTTTGAATTTTCTCAGTTTTATCTCCTGAACTCTCACTGATTTATCTCCTGAACTCTCACTGTTTTATCCCCTGAACTCTCACTGATTTATCTCCTGAACTCTCACTGTTTTATCCCCTGAACTCTCACTGATTTATCCCCTGAACTCTCGCAGTTTTCCCTCTTGAGCTCTCACTTTCTTACTGTGGAATTCTCTGTTTTATCCCCTGAACTCAGTTGTTTTACCCACTGAACTCTCACTGATTTACCCCCTGTAGTCTCATTGTTTTATCTCCTGAAGTCTAGCTGTTTTGTCACCTGAACTCTCGCTGCTATGACCACTAAATGTTCATTGTTTTAACTGCTAACACTCATTGTTTTATCTTTCAAACTCTCACTGTTCTATCTCCTGAACTCGTGCTTTTTGATCTGCTGAAGTCTCACCTTGCTGTTTTATCTCCTGACCCCTCCCCACTTTATCACCTGAACTCTCGTTGTTTTATCCCCTAAATTCACTGTTGCATCTCCTGAGCTCTCGATGTCTTGCCTCCTGAACAGATGGTGTTATGATCACTAAATTCTCATTGTTGTGTCTTCTAAACTCTCACTGTTTTATCCCTCAAAATCTCGCTGTTCCAGCTATTGAACTCTCGCTGTTTTATCCCCTGGAATTTCATTGTTTCATCTCCCAAACTTTCACTGTTTGATCTTCTGAACTCTTGCTGCTTTAACTCCTGAACTCTCACTGTTTCATCTCCTGAACTCTCACTGTTTCATCTCCTGAACTCTCACTGTTTCATCCCCTGAACTCTCATCATTTTATGCCCTGAACTGTCGCTCTTTTAAGTCCTAAACACTCACTGTTTTATCTCCAGAATTCTTCCTGTTTTATCCCCTGAACCCAGCTGTTTTACCTCCTAAACGCATGCTTTTTTATCCACAAAACGTTTGCTGTTTTATCTCCTGAAACCCTCAATGCTTTATCTCCTGAACTCTTGCTGTCTTATCCCCTAAACTCTTGATGTTTTTCCCTGAACTCTTGCTGTTATATCCACTAAATGCTCATAGATTTATCCCCTAAACTCTCACTATTTTACCCCAAACTCTCGCTGTTTTACCCCCTGAACTTTCACTGTTTCGTCTCCTGAACTCTCGCTGTTTTATCCCCTGAACTCTCACCATTTTATGCCCTGAAGTCTTGCTCTTTTAAGCCCCTTACTCTCGGTATTTTATCCCCTGAACTCAGCTTTTTTATCTCCTGAACTTTCGCTCTTTTATCCCCTGAACTCTCGCTGTCTTACCTCCTGAACTCTCACTTTCTATCTGCTGAAGTCTCACTGTTTACTCCCCGGAATTCTCGTTGTTTTATCCCCCAAACACTCACTGATTTATACCCTGAACACTAAGTTTTTTTCTCCTGAACTCTTGCTGTTTTATTCCATAAACTCTCACTGCTTTATTACCTGGACTTTCATTGTTTTTCTCCTGATTTCTCACTGCTTAATCCCTTGAACTCTCTGTTTTATCTCCTGAACTCTCGCAGTTTAATCCCTTGAACTCTCGCTGTTGCATTCTACCAAACCATCGCTGTTTTATCCCTTTAACTCTTGCAAAATTTTCCACTGAGCTCACGCTGTTTTATATTCTGAACTCTCACTGTTTTATTTCCAGAACTCTCACTTTTTTATATCATGAACTCTCACCATTTTATCATCTGAATTCTCACTGTTTTGTCCCCTGAACTCTAGCTATTTTACCTCCTGAACTTTGAACATTTTGTGCCCTGAACTCTCACTGCTTTAAGTCCTGAACTCTCATTGTTTTATCCCCAAAACTCTCATTGTTTTATAAACAAAAACAAAAACAAAAACAAAAATACCTGGAAAAACCCAGCAGGTCTGGCAGCATCTGTGGAAGGGAGCACAGTTAACGTTTCGAGTCTGCATGATTCTTCAACAGAACTAAGGAAAAATAAAAAAGGGGTGAAATATAAGCTGGTTTGGGGGGAGGGGGTTGGAACAAGAGAGCTGGTGAGGAGAGGGGAAGTAAAGGGGTAAGGTGCTGCATCTTCTGCTGTTGCATGGGTAGGTGCCGTCGGAGGGGGTTGAAGTGTAGGGGGTGAAGGAGGAGTGGACCCGGGTGTGACGGAGGGAATGATCCCTACGGAATGCCGTCAGAGGCGGGTGAAGGTGAAGGGAATGCCCCCTGGTGGCATTCTGTAGGGATCGTTCCCTCTGTGACACCCTGGTCCACTCCTCCATCACCCCTACACCTCAACCCCTTCCCACGGCACCTTCCCTTGCAACCGCAGAAGATGCAACACCTGCCCCTTTTCTTCCCCTCTCCTCACTGTCCAAGTACCCAAATATTCATTTCAAGTGAAGCAGCATTTCACTTGCACTTCCCTCAACTTAGTCTACTGCATTCGCTGCTCCCAGTGCGGTCTCCTCTACAATGGAGAGACCAAACGCAGACTGGGTGACCGCTTTGCAGAACACCTTCAGTCTGTCCACAAGCATTACCCAGACCTCCCTGTCGCTTGCCATTTTAACACTCCACCCTGCTCTCTTGCCCACATGTCCGTCCTTGGCTTGCTGCATTGTTCCAGTGAAACCCAACGCAAACTGGAGGAACAGCACCTCATCTTCCGACTAGGCACCTTATAGCCTTCCGGACTGAATATTGAGTTCAACAATCTTAGATCATGAACTCTCTCCTTCATCCTCACCCCCTTTCTGATTTTTCCCCCTCCTATTTGTTTTTTCCAATAATTTATATAGATTTTTCTTTTTCCACCTATTTCCATTATTTTTAAATGTATTTCCATCCATTGTTTTATCTCTACATTTTAGCCTTTTTAGATTCCTTCACCCCCACCCCACCCCCACTAGGGCTATCTGTACCTTCACCCCACCCCACCCCCACTAGGGCTATCTGTACATTCACCCCCACCCCACCCCCACTAGGGCTATCTGTACCTTCACCCCACCCCACCCCCACTAGGTCTATCTGTACCTTCACCCCCACCCCACCCCCACTAGGTCTATCTGTACCTTCACCCCACCCCACCCCCACTAGGGCTATCTGTACCTTGCTCGTCCTGCTTTCTACCCTTAATTAGCACATTCCTTAGATAATATCACCACCTTCAACACCTCTTTGTCCTTTTGTCTTTTGGTTGTCTCCACCAATCACTGGCCCTCTAACCAGCTCTTTTGTCCCAACACACCCCCCCCCCCACCCCCCTTAAACCAGCTTACATTTCATCCCTTTTCTATTTTTCCTTAGTTCTGTTGAAGTCATACGGACTCGAAACATTAACTGTGCTCCCTTCCACAGATGCTGTCAGACCTGCTGAGTTTTTCCAGGTATTTTTATTTTTGTTTTGGATCTCCAGCGTCCGCAGTTTTTTGCTTTTATCTCATTGTTTTATCTGGTGAACTCTCACTATTTAATCCCTTGAACTTTCACTGTTTTATCACCCAAACTATCGCTGTTTAATCCCTTGAAATCTCTCTGTTTTATCTCAACAAATCTCTCTGTTTTATCCCCTGAACTGTCGCTGCTTTATCTCCTTGACTTTCATTGGTTTAGCCCCGTAATTCTCATTGTTTTAATCCCATTGAACTTTTGCTGTTTTACCTCCTGAACTCTCACTTTTGTAGCTGGTGAAGGCTCACTGCTTTATCCCCTGAACTTTCACTGTTTTATTTCCTGAACTCTCGCTGCTTCTAACCTGAACTTTCACTGTTTTATTTCCTGAGCTCTGACTGTTTAATTCCTTGAAATTTCATTGTTCTATCTGCCAACGCTCACTGTTTAATCCTTTGAACTCTCTTCATTTATATCCTAAAATCTCACTGATAATCTTTTGAACTCTCGCTGTTTAATCTGCCGAACTCTCGCAGTTTCATCCCCTGAACTCTCCCTGTTTTATCTCCTCGAGTCTCACTGTTTTATCTTCTGGACTCTCAGTTTTTTATACCCTGAATTCTCGCTGCTTTACCTCCAAAACTCTTGCTTCATAATCAGCCAAACTCTCACTGTTTTATCTCCTGATCTCTCAATATTTAAGCTCCTGAAATTTCACTGTTTTATCCCTTGAACTGTCAATTATTTTACCTCATGAACTCTCACTGTATTACCTCACAAACGCTTGCTTTTATTTCCCCTGAACTCTCATTGTTTTCACTCATTCACTCTCACTGTTTTCACTCCTGAATTGGCACTGTTTTATCACCTGAACTCTCACTAATTTTCGCTCTGAACTCTTGCTGTTCTCTCTTCTGGACTCTCATTTTTTTCAATCTCCTGAAGTCTCACTGTTTTATCCCCTCAATCCTTGCTAGTTTATCTCGCATACGCTTGCTGTTTTATTGCCTGAACTCTCACTGTTTCATCCCCTGAACACTCATTGTTTTACCTCCTGACCTCTCCCTGTTTTATCTGCTGAAGTTTCACCGTTTCATCTCCTGAGCTCTCGCTGTTTTGCCTCCTGAACTCTCACTGTTATGTCCACTGAATGCTCATTGTTCTAACTCCTAAACAATCACTGTTTTATTCCCCAATCTCTCACCATTATATCCCCTGAACTCTCGCTTTTTTATCTGCTGAAGTCTCACTGTTTTGTCCCCTGAACTCTCACCATTTCATCACCTGAACTCTCATTGTTTTATCCCCTGAACTCTCGCTTTTTTATTCCCAGAAGACTCATTGTTTTATCCCCCAAACTAGCTCTGTTGTATCTCCTAAACTCTTACTGGTACATTTCCTGAACTCTGGGCTGCTTGGCCTCCTGAACTTTTGCTGTTATATCAACTAAATTCTCATTGTTTTATCCCCTGAACTCTCACTGTTTTATCCACAAAACTCCCACTGAACTCTCGGTGTTTTATCCCCTGAACTCAGCTGTTTTATCTCCTGAACTCTCACTGTTTTATCCCCTGAGCTCTCACTGAATTAATCCCTGAGTACTCACTCTTTTATCCCCTAAACTCTCGCTGCTTTATCTCCTTGACTTTTATCGCTTTACTTAGCTAACTCTCACTGTTTTATCCCACTGAACTTTCACTGTTTTATCTGCTGAACTCTCGCTGCTTATTACCTGAACTCTCACTGTTTAATCCCTTGAATTTTCACTGTTTTATCACCAAATTCTTGCTGTTTAATTCCTTGAACTCTCTCTGTTTTATCTCCACAAATCTCACTGTTTAATCCCTGGAACTCTCTTTGTTTTATTTCCAGAACTCTCGATGTTTAATCCCCTGAACTCTCTCTGTTTTATCTGCTGAACTCTCAGTGTCTTATCTCCGGAACTCTCAATTTTTAATCACCTGAACTCTCATTGTTTTATCCCCTGAACTCTCAATTATTTTATCCCATGAACTCTCACTGTTTTACTGCAAAAACGCTTGCTTTTATTTCCCCTCAACTCTCATGTTTTCACACCTTCACTCTCACTGTTTCACCCCTGAACTTGCACACTTTTACCACCTGAACTCTCACTAATTTTCACTGTGAGCTCTCATGCTTCTCTCTCCTGGACTCTCATTTTTTCAATCTCCTTGAGTGTCACTGTTTTATCCCTTGAACTCTCACTTTTTTATGTGCTGAATTCTCACTGATTTATTCCCTCTACCCTCCCTGTTTTATCTCACAAACACTCGCCTTTTATCCCCTGAACTCTCACTGTTTCATCCCCTAAAGCCTCACTGTTTTATTTCCTGAGCTCCCCTATTTTATCTGCTAAAGTCTCACCATTTAATCTCCTGAGCTCTCGCTGTTTTGCCTCCTGAACTCTCACTGTTATGTCTACTGATGCTCATTGTTCTAACACCTAAACAATCATTATTTTATTCCCCAATCTCTCACTGTTCTATGTCCTGGACTCTGGCTTTTTTATCTGCTGAAGTCTCACTGTTTTTTCCCCTGAACTTTCACCATTTCATCATCTGAACTCTTGTTGTTTTATCCCCTGAACACTCGCATTTCTACCTCCTGAAATCTCAACATTTTATGCCCTGAACTCTCACTGATTTAAGTCCTAAATGCTCATTGTTTTATCCCCCAAACTCTCACTGTTTTATATCGTGGACTCTCACTGCTTAATCCTGTGAATCTTAGCTCTTTCATCTGCCAAAAAACATCACTGTTTTATCCACTGAACTCTCACTGTTTTATCAACTGAACTCTCACTGTTTTATCCCCTGAGCTCATGAGGTATTATCCCTTGAACTCTCACTTCTTTATCTCCTGGACCTTCATTGGTTTATCCCCCTAACCCTCACTGTTTTATCCCACTGAACTCTCAATTTTTTAGTTGCTGAAGTCTGACTATTTTACACCCTGAACTCTCACTGATTTTCCCTCAGCTCTGACTGTTTAATCCATTGAACCTTCGCTGTTTTATCTGCTGAACTATCGCTGTTTAATCCCATGAACTCTCTCTGTTCTTTCTCTTGGACTCTCTGTGTTTTGTACCCTGAACTCACGCTGTTGTACCTTCAAGACCCTTACTTCTTTAACTCCCAAACTCTCACTCTTTTATCTACTGAACTCTGAATTAAATTATCTCATGAACTCTCACTGTTTTACCGTAAAAAGGCTTCCTTTCAGTTCCCCTGAACTCTCACTGTTTCACTCCTTCATGCTCAATGTTTTCACTCCTTTACTCTCACTGTTTTTACTTCTGAACTTGCACTGTTTGATCACCTGAACTCTTACAAATTTTTGCTCCAAACTCTCGCTATTCTCTCTCCTGGGCTCTCATTTTCTTCAATCTCGTGGAGTCTCAGTGTTTTATCCCTTGAATGCTCGCTTTTTTATCTTCTGAAGTCTCACTGTTTCATCCCCTCTACCCTCCCTCGCAAACCCTCGCTGTTTTATCCCTTGAGCTCTCACTGTTTCATCCTCTGAACTCTCCCTGTTTTATCTGTAAAAGTCACACCGTTTCATCTTCTGAGCTCTCGCTGTTTTGCCTGCTGGACTCTTGCTGTTATGTCCACTGAATACTCATTTTTCTAACTCCTAAACGATCACCATTTTATTCCCCAATCTCTCACCATTCTATCTCCTGAACTCTCGCTTTTTTATCTGCTGAAGTCTCACTGTTTTGTCCCCTGAATTCACACCATTTCATCACCTGGACTCTCATTGTTCTATCCCCTGAACGCTCATTGTTTTATCCCCAGAACACTCATTGTTTTATCCCCCAAACTCTCACTATCTCCTAAACTCTCACTGTTACATTTGCTGAACTCTTGCTGCTTTGCCTCCTGAACTTTTGCTGTTATATCAACTAAATGCTCGTATTTTCATCCACTGAACTCTCACTGTTTTATCCACAAAACTCCCACTGTTTGATCTGCTGAACTCTTGGTGTTTTATCCACTGAATTCAGCTGTTTTATCTCCTGAACTCTCACTGTTTTATCCCCTGAACTCTTGCTGTTTTATCCCCTGAGCTCTCACTGATTTAATCCCTGAGCACTCACTCTTTCATCCCCTAAACTCTCACTGCTTTATCACTTGAACTTTTAATGCTTTACTCACCTAACTCTCACTGTTTTATCCCACTGAACGCTCGATATTTTATACACAAAACTCCCACTGTTTGATCTGCTGAACTCTCGGTGTTTTATCTCCTGAACTCTCACTATTTTATCCCCTGAGCTCTCACTGTTTAATCCCTTGAACTTTCACTGTTTTATCACCCAAACTCTTGCTGTTTAATCCCTTGAACTCTCTCTGTTTTATCTCCACAAATCTCGCTGTTTAATCCCCTGAACTCTCTTTGTTTTATCTGCTGAACACTCGCTGTTTTATCTCCCAAACTCTTGCTTTTTATCTCCCAAACTCTCATTGTTTTATCCCCTGAACTCTCAATTATTTTATCCCATGAACTCTCACTGTTTTACTGCAAAAACGCTTGCTTCTATTTCCCCTCAACTCTCATGTTTTCACACCTTCACTCTCACTGTTTCACCCCTGAACTTGCACACTTTTACCACCTGAATTCTCACTAATTTTCACTCTGAGCTCTCATGCTTCTCTCTCCTGGACTCTCATTTTTTTTAATCTACTTGAGTCGCACTGTTTTATCCCTTGAACTTTTTATTTTTTATTTGCTGAATTCTCACTGTTTTATTCTCTCTACCCTCCCTGTTTTATCACAGAAACACTCACTGTTTTATCCCCTGAACTCTCACCATTTCCTCCCCTAAAGCCTCACTGTTTTATTTCCTGAGCTCCCCTATTTTATCTGCTAAAGTCTCACCATTTAATCCCCTGAGCTCTCGCTGTTTTGCCTCCTGAACTCTCACTGTTATGTCGACTGAATGCTCATTGTTCTAATGCCTAAACAATCATTATTTTATTCCCCAATCTCTCACTGTTCTGTGTCCTGGGTTCTGCCTTTTTTATCTGCTGAAGTCTCACTGTTTTGTCCCCTGAACTTTCACCATTTCATCATCTGAACTCTTGTTGTTTTATCCCCTGAATGCTTGCATTTCTACCTCCTGAACTCTCAACATTTTATGCCCTGAACTCTCACTGATTTAAGTCCTAAACACTCATTGTTTTATCCCCCAAACTCTCACTGTGTAATCCCGTGATTCTTAGCTCTTTCATCTGCCAAAAATCATCACTGTTTTATCCCCTGAGCTCATGAGGTATTATCCTGTGAACTCTCACTGCTTTATCTCCTGGACCTTCATTGGTTTATCCCCCTAACTCTCACTGTTTTATCCCACTGAACTCTCAAATTAGTTGCTGAAGTCTTGCTGTTCTACCCCCTGAACTCTCACTGCTGATTACCTGAACTCTCACTGATTTTCCCTCAGCTCTGACTGTTTAATCCATTGAACCTTCACTGTCTTATCTGCCGAACTCTTGCTGTTTAATCCCTTGAACTCTCTCTGTTTTATCTCCACAACTATCGCTGTTAAATCCCATGAACTCGCTCTGTTTTATCTCTTGAACTCTCTGTGTTTTATACCCTGAAATCACGCTGTTGTACCTCCAAGACCCTTACTTCTTTAACTCCCAAACTCTCACTCTTTTATCTACTGAACTCTGAAATATATTATCTCATGAACTCGCACTGTTTTACCGCACAAAGGCTTCCTTTTAGTTCCCCTGAACTCTCACTGTTTCACTCCTTCACGCTCAATGCTTTTACTTCTGAACTTGTGCTGTTTTATCACCTGAACTCTCACAAATATTTGCTCCAAACTCTCGCTGTTCTCTCTCCTGGGCTCTCATTTTTTCAATCTCATAGAGTCGCAGCATTTTATCCCTTGAATGCTCACTTTTTTATCTTCTGAAGTCTCACTGTTTCATCCCCTATACCCTCCCTTGCAAACTCTCGCTGTTTTATCCCTTGAGCTCTCACTGTTTCATCCTCTGAACTCTCCCTGTTTTATCTGTAAAAGTCACACCATTTCATCTTCTGAGCTCTCGCTGTTTTGCCTGCTGGACTCTTGCTGTTATGTCCACTGAATACTCATTTTTCTAACTCCTAAACAATCACCATTTTATTCCCCAATCTCTTACCATTCTATCTCCTGAACTCTCGCTTTTTTATCTGCTGAAGTCTCACTGTTTTGTCCCCTGAATTCACACCATTTCATCACCTGGACTCTCATTGTTCTATCCCCTGAACACTCATTGTTTTATCCCACAAACTCTCGCTGTCTATCTCTTAAACTCACACTGTTACATCAGCTGAACTCTTGCTGCTTTCGCTCCTGAACATTCGCTGTTATATCAACTAAATGCTCGTATTTTCATCCACTGAATTCTCACTGTTTTATAAACAAAACTCCCACTGTTTGATCTGCTGAACTCTCGGTGTTTTATCCCCTGAACTCAGCTGTTTTATCTCCTGAACTATCGCTGTTTAATCCCATGAACTCTCTCTGTTTTATCTCTTGAACTCTCCGTGTTTTATACCCTGAAATCACGCTGTTGTACCTCCAAGACCCTTACTTCTTTAACTCCCAAACTCTCACTCTTTTATCTACTGAACTCTGAATTAAATTATCTCATGAACTCTCACTGTTTTACCGTACAGAGGCTTCCTTTCAGTTCCCCTGAACTCTCACTGTTTCACTCCTTCACACTCAATGTTTTCACTCCTTTACACTCACTGTTTTTACTTCTGAACTTGCGCTGTTTGATCACCTGAACTCTTACAAATTTTTGCTCCGAACTCTTGCTATTCTCTCTCCTGGGCTTTCATTTTTTCAATCTCGTGGAGTCTCAGCATTTTATCCCTTGAATGCTCACTTTTTTATCTTCTGAAGTCTCACTGTTTCATCCCCTCTACCCTCCCTCGCAAACTCTCGCTGTTTTATCCCTTGAGCTCTCACTGTTTCATCCTCTGAACTCTCCCTGTTTTATCTACTAAAGTCACACTGTTTCATCTCCTGAGCTCTCGCTGTTTTGCCTGCTGGACTCTTGCTGTTATGTCCACTGAATACTCATTTTTCTAACTCCTAAACGATCACCATTTTATTCCCCAATCTCTCACCATTCTATCTCCTGAACTCTCACTTTTTTATCTGCTGAAGTCTCACTATTTTGTCCCCTGACTTCACACCATTTCATCACTTGGACTCTCATTGTTCTATCCTCTGAACGCTCACTGTTTTATCCCCAGAACACTCATTGTTTTATCGCCCAAACTCTCACTGTCTATCTCCTAAACTCTCACTGTTACATCTGCTCAACTCTTGCTGCTTTTGCTCCTGAACCTTTGCTGTTATATCAACTAAATGCTCGTATTTTCATCCACTGAACTCTCACTGTTTTATCCACAAAACTCCCACTGTTTGATCTGCTGAACTCTCGGTGTTTTATCCTCTGAACTCAGCTGTTTTATCTACTGAACTCTCACTGTTTTATCCCCTGAACTCTCACTGATTTAATCCCTGAGCACTCACTCTTTCATCCCCTAAACTCTCACTGCTTTATCGCTTGGACTTTTATTGCTTTATTCACCTAACTCTCACTGCTTTATCCCACTGAACACTCACTGTTTTATCCCCTGAGCTCTCACTGTTTTAATCCCTGAACACTCACTCTTTTATCCCTAATCTCTCGCTGCTTTCTCTCTTGGACTTTTATTGCTTTACTCACCTAACTCTCACTGTTTTATCCCACTGAACTCTCGCTATTTTATCCACAAAATTCCCACTGTTTGATCTGCTGAACTCTTGGTATTTTATCTCCTGAACTCTCACTAATTTTCACTCTGAGCTCTCATGCTTCTCTCTCCTGGACTCTCATTTTTTCAATCTACTTGAGTGTCACTGTTTTATTCCCTGAACTCTCAATTATTTTATCTCCTGAACTCTCACTGTTTTATCCCCTGAGCTCTCACTGATTTAATCCCTGAGCACTCGCTCTTTTATCCCCTAAACGCTTGCTGGTTTATCTCCTGGACTTTTATTGCTTTATTCACCTAACTCTCACTGCTTTATCCCACTGAACTCTCCTTATTTTATCCCCTGAGCTCTCACTGTTTTATCTCCTGATCTCTTGCTGCTTTTCCCCTGAGCTCACACTGTTTAATCCCTTGAAACTTCACTGCTTTATCTCCTGAACTCTTGCTGTTTAATCCCTTGAACTCCCTCTGTTGTATATCCTAAACTCTCACTGTTTAATCCCTCCAACTCTTGCTGTTTCAGCTTCCAAACTCTCACTGTTTAATCCCTTGAATTTTCACTGTTTTATCACCTGAACTCTCGCTTTTTAATCCCTTCAACTGTCTCTGGTTTATCTCCAAAAATCTCACTGTTTAATCCCTTGAACTCTCTGTTCTATCTCCGCAACCTTTGCTGTTTAATCCCCTGAACTCTCTCTGTTTTATCTCCTGAACACTCAGTGTTTTATACCAAGAACTCTCGCTGTTTTACCACCCAAACCCTTGCTTCTTTATCTCCTAAACTCTCACTGTTTTCCCTCCTCAGCCCTCAATTTTTAATCTTTTGAACTCTCAATGTTTTATCCCCTGAACTCTCAATTATTTTATCTCGCGAACTCTCACTGTTTTACCTCACAAATGCTGGCTTTTATTTCCCTGAACACTCGCTGTTTTACTTCCTGAACTCTCACTGTTTTATGTCCTGAACTCTCATTGTTTTATGCCCCAAACTCTCATTCTTTTATCTCCTGAACTCTCACTGTTTAACCCTTCAACCCCAACTGTTTCATCTGCCAAACTATCACGGTTTTATCCCCTGTAGTCTCACTGTGTTCTCTACTGAACATTTGCTGTTTTATCGGCTAAAGTCTATATGTTTCATCTCCTGTGTTCTTGCTGTTTTGCCTCCTGAACCCTCGCTGTCATTTCCACTGAATGCTCATTGATCTTACTCCTAAACGCTCACCATTTTACTCCCCAAACTCTCAATTTTCTATCTCCTGAACTCTCATTGTTTATCTGCTGAAGACTCACTGTTTTGTCCCCTGAACCCTCACCATTTCATCACCTGAACTCTCATTGTTCTTTCTCATGAACTTTTGCTGCTTTAAGTCCTGAACTCTCATTGTTTTATCCCCTAAACTCTCACTGTTTAATCACTTGAACTTTAGCTCTTTCAGTTGCCAAACTATCACTGCTTTATCCCCTGAAGTCTCAGTGTTTTATCACACAAACTCTCACTGTTTTATCCCCTGAGCTCTTGATGATTTATCCCCTCAATTCTAACTGCTTTATCTCATGGACTTTCATTGGTTTATCCCCCTAACTCCCAGTTTTATCCCACTGGATTCTTGCTGTTTTACCTCCTGAACTCTCACTTTTTTAGCTGCTGAAGTCTCACTGTTTTATCCCCTGAACTCTTGCTGCTAATAACCTGTACTCTCACTGATTTTCCCTGAGCTCTGACTGTTTAATCCCTTGAGATTTCACTGTTTTATCTGCTGAACTCTCGCTGTTTAATCCCTTGAACTCTCTCTGTTTTATCTCCACAACTATCGGTGTTTAATCCAATGAACTCTCTCTCTGTTTTATCTCCTGGACTCTCAGTGTTTTATACCCTGAGATCACGCTGTTTTACCTCCAAAACTCTTGCTTCTTTATCTCCCAATCTTGCACTGTTTTATCTACAGAAATCCGAATTAATTTATCTCCTGAACTCTCACTCTTTTACCGCACAAATGCTTGCTTTTATTTCCCCTGAACTCACACTGTTTGCAGTCCTGCAATCATGAAATTGCACCTTTTGATCACCCAAACTCTCACTAATTTTTGCTCTGAACTCTCGCTGTTCTCTATCCAGGACTCTCATTTTTTAATCTCCTGAGTCTCACTGTTTTATCCCCTGAACTCTCACTTTTTTATCTGCTGAAGTCGCACTGTTTTATCCCCTCTACCCTCCCTGCTTTATCTCACAAACGCTCGCTGTTTTATCTCTTGAACTCTCACTGTTTCATCCCCTGAACTCTCACTGTTTTGTCTCCTGAGCTCCCCTATTTTATCTGCTAAAGTCTCACAGTTTCATTTCCTGAGCTCTCGCTGTTTTGCCTCCTGAACTCATTGTTATGTCCTCTGAATGCTCATTGTCCTAACTCCTACACAATCACTATTTTATTCCGCAATCTCTCACTGTTCTCTCCCTTGGACTCTGGCATTTTTATCTGCTGAAGTCTCACTGTTTTGTCCCCTGAACTCTCACCATTTCATTACCTGAGCTCTTGTTGTTTTATCTCCTGAACTCTTGCTGTTCCACCTCCTGAACTCTCAAAATTTATTCCCTGAACTCTCGCTGCTTTAAGTCCTGAACTCTCATTGTTTATCCCCCAAACTCTCACTGTTTTATCTCATGAACTCTTACTGTTTAATCCCGTGAATCTTAGCTCTTTCATCTGCCAAAAAACATCACTGTTTTATCCACTGAAGTCTCACTGTTTTATCAACTGAACTCTCACTGTTTTAACCCCTGAACTCTTGATGTTTTATCTTGTGAACTCTCACTGCTTTATCTCCTGGACTTTCATTGGTTTATCCCCCTAACTCTCACTGTTTTATCCCTGAATTCTCATTCCTTTATCTCCTGAACTCTCGCTCCTTATTACTTGAACTCTCACTGTTTTACCTCACAAACGTTTGCTTTTATTTCCCCCGAACTCTCACTGTTTTCGCTCCTGAACCTGCCCTGTTTTATCACATGAACCCTCACTAATGTTCGCTCTGAAATCTTGCTGTTCTCTCTCCTCGGCTCTCATTTTTTCAATCTCCTGGAGTCTCACTGTTTTATACACTTTTTTATCTGCTGAAGTCTCACTGATTTATCCCCTCTACCCACCCTGTTTTATCTTCCAAAAACCTGCTGTTTTATCCCCTGAACTCTCACTGTTTTATCTGCTAAAGTCTCACCATTTCATCTCATGAGCTCTCACTGTTTTGCCTCCTGAACTCTCACTGTTATGTTCACTGAATGCTCATTGTTCTAACTGCTAAACGATAACTATTGTATTCCCCAATCTCTCCCTGTTCTATATCCTGGACACTCACTTTTTTATCTGCTGATGTCTCACTGCTTTGTCCCCTGAACTCTCACCATTTATCATCTGAACTCTCGTTGTTTTATCCCCTAAATTCTCACTGTTTTATCTGCTGAACTCTTGCTGTTTGATCTCCAGAACACTCATTGTTATATTTCCCAAACTCTTGCTGTTTTATTGCTAAACACTCACTGTTTTATCCACAAAACCCCTAATGTTTTATCTCCTGAACTCAGCTGTTTTAGCTCCTGAACTCTCGCTGCTTTATCTCCTGAGCTCTCCCTGTTTTATCCACGAATCCTCCACTGTGTGATCCCCTGAACTCAGCTGTTTTAACTCCTGAAATCTCGCTGTTTAATCCCCTGAACTATCCCTGTTTTATCCCCTGAAGTCTCACTGCTTTATCTCCTGGACCCTCAGTGTTTAATACCCTGAACTCTCACTGTTTTACCTCACAAAATCTTGCTTCTTTACCTCCTAAACACTCACTGTTTTATCCCCTGAACTCTCAGTTATTTTATCCCATGAACTCTCAAAGTTTTGCCTCTCAAAGGTTTGCTTTTATTTCCCCTGAACTCTCACTGTTTTCACTCCTGTACTTGCGTTGTTTTATCACCTGAACTCTCACTAATGTTCTTGCTGTTCTCTCTCCTCAGCTCTCATTTTTTCAATCTCACTGTTTTATCCCCTAAACCTGTTGCTGATTTAATCCCTGAGCATTCACTCTTTTATCTCCTGAATTCTCGCTCCTTTATCTCCTGCACTTTCATTGTTTTATTCCTCTAACTCTCACTGTTTTATCCGACTGAACTCTCACTGTTTTATCCTCTGAATTCTCATTAATTTATCTCCTGAACTCTTGCTGCTTATTACCTGAACTCTCACTGTTTTTCACCTGAGCTCTCACTGCATAATCCCTTGAACATTCACTGTTTTATCTCCTAAACTCTCGCTGTTAAACCTGTAAAACACTCGCTGTTTAATCACTTGAACTCTCGCTGTTTTACCTCCCAGAATCTCCCAAAATCTCTCTGTTTTATCTCCACAACTCTCACTGTTTAATCCCCTGAACTATCCCTGTTTTATCCCCTGAAGTCTCACTGCTTTATCTTCTGGACTCTCAGTGTTTTATACCCTGAACTCTCACTGTTTTTCCTCACAAAATCTTGCTTCTTTACCTCCTAAACACTCATTGTTTTATCTTCTGTACTCTCAATTTTTAATCTTCTGAACTCTCACTGTTATTTCCCCTGAACTCTCAGTTATTTTATCCCATGATCTCTCACTGTTTTACCTCACAAGCACTTGCTTTTATTTCCCCTGAACTCTCACTGCTTTCACTCCTGAACTTGCACCATTCAATCACCTGATCTCTCACTAATTTTCACTCTGAACTCTCATTGTTCTCTCTCCTTGACTCTCATTTTTTCAATCTCCTGGAGTCTCAAAGTTTCATCCACTGAGCTCTCGCTGTTTTGCCTCCTGAACTCTCACTGTCATGTCTACTGAATGCTCATTGTTCTAACTCCTAGGCAATCATTATTTCATCCCCCAATCGCTCACTGTTCTATCTCCTGGATTCTCGCTTTTTTATCTACTGAACTCTCACCATTTCATCTCCTGAACTCTTGTTGTTTTATCCCCTGAACTCTCGCTGTTTGATCTCCAGAACACTCACTGCTTTATTTCCCAAACTCTCGCGATTTTTGCCGCTAAACTCCCACTGTTTTATCCTCAAATCTCCCACTGTTTTCTCTGCTGACCTCAACTGTTTTAGCTCCTGAACTATCAATGTTTTATCCACTGAACTCTCGCTGATTTAATCCCTGAACATTTGGTCTTTTATCTTCTGAATTCTCGCTGCTTTAGCTGCTGGACTTTCATTGCTTTATCCCCCTAACTCTTATTGTTTTATCCCACTGAACTCTCACTCTTTTATATGCTGAATTCTCATTCTTTTATCTCCTGAACTCTTGCTGCTTATTACCTGAACTCTCACTGTTTTTCACCTGAGCTCTCACTGCATAATCCCTTGAACATTCACTGTTTTATCTCCTAAACCCTAAATCCATGTTTTATCCCCTGAAGTCTCACTGCTTTATCTCCTGGATTCTCAGTGTTTTATACCCTGAACTCTCACTGTTTTACATCACAAAATCTTGCTTCTATATCTCCTAAACACTCACTGTTTAATCCCCTGTACTCTCAATCATTAATTTTCTGAAATCTCACTTTTTTATCCCCTGAATTCTCAGTTATTTTATCCCATGAACTCTCACTGTTTTATCTGCTGAATTCTCATTCTTTTATCTCCTGAACTCTCGCTACTTATTACCTGAACTCTTACTGTTTTTCCCCTGAAGTCTCACTGTTTAATCCATTGAACATTCACTGTTTTATCTCCTAAACTCTCTCTGTTTAATCCCTTGAACTCTCGCTTTTTTACCTCCCAGACTCTTGTTTCTTTATCTCCCAAACTCTCTTTGCTTTATCTCCACAACTCTCGTTGTTTAATCTCTTGAACTATCCCTGTTTTATCCCCTGAAGTCTCACTGCTTTATCTCCTGAACTCTCAGTGTTTTATACCCTGAACTCTCACTGTTTTATCTCACAAAATCTTGCTTCTGTATCTCCTAAACACCCACTGTTTTATCTCATGTACTCTTAATTTTTAATCTTCTGAACTCTCACTGTTTTACCTCACAAAGGTTTGCTTTTATTTCCCCTGAACTCTCACTGTTTTCACTCCTGAACTTGCAGTTTTATCACCTGAACTCTCAGTATTGTTCGCTCTGAACTTTCGCTGTTCTCTCCCCTCGGCTCACATTTTTTCAATCTCCTGGAGTCTCACTGTTTGATCCCCTGAACTCTTGCTTTTTTATCTGCTGCAGTCTCACTGTTTAATCCCCTCTACCAAGCCTGCTTTATCTCACTGAATCTTGCAGTTTTATCCCCTGAACTCTCATTGTTTTATCTCCTGAACTCTCGCTGCTTTATGTGCTAAAGTCCCAGTGTTTCATTTCCTGATCTCTCGCTGTTTTGCCCCCTGAACTCTCACTGTTTTGTGCACTGAATGCTCATTGTTCTAATTCCTAAACAATCACTATTTTATTTCCCAATCTCTCATTGTTCTATTTCCTGGACTTTCACTTTTTTATCTGCTGAAGTGTCACTGTTTTGTCCCCTGAACTCTCACCATTTCATCATCTGAACTCTCCTTGTTTTATCCATTGAACTCTCACTGTTTTATCTGCTGAACTCTCGGTGTTTGATCTCCAGAACACTTGTTGTTTTATTTCCCAAATGCTCGCTGTTTTTTCCCCTAAACGCTCACTGTTTTAATCACAAAACCCCTATTGTTTTATCCCCTGAACTCAGCTGTTTTAGCTCCTTCACTCTCACTGCTTACTCTCCTAAACTTGTACTGTTCTATCACCTAAACTCTCATTAATGTTCGCTCTGAACTCTCATTGTTCTCTCTCCTGCACTCTCAATTTTTTTAATATCCTGGAATCTCAATGTTTTGTGCACTGAGCTCTCGCTGTTTTGCCTCCTGATCTCTCACTGTTATGACCTCTGAATGCACATTGTCCTTACTCATAAACGATCACTGTTTTATTCTGTAAACTCTCACTGTTCTATCTCCTGGACTCACACTTTTATATGCGCAGAAGTCTCATTGTTTTTTCCCCTGAATTCTCACTATTTCATCACCTGAACTCTCACTGTTTCATCCACTGAACTGTCACTGTTTCATCCACTGAACTCTCCCTGTTTTGCCTCCTGAACTCTCACTGTTATGTCCCCTGAATGCTCATTGTTCTAACACCTAGACTATCACTATTTTTTCCCCCAATCTCTCACTGTTCTATCTCTTGGACTCTCGCTTTTTTATCTGCTGAAGTCTCACTGGTTTGTCCCCTGTACTCTCACCATTTCATCAGCTGAACTCTTGTTGTTTTATCCTCTGAACTCTCGCTGTTTGATCTCTGGAGCACTCGTGGTTTTATTTCCCAAACTCTCGAATGTTTTATCCACTAAACTCTCACTGTTTTATCCTCAGATATCCTACCGTTTTATCTGCTGAACTCAGCTGTTTTAGCTCCTGAACTATTACTGTTTGGTCCACTGAACTCTCGCTAAATTAATCCCTGAGCACTTGCTCTTTTATCTCCTGAATTCTCGCTGCTTAACCTCCTGGGCTTTCGTTGCTTTATCCCCTTAACTGTCACTGCTTTATCCCACTGAACTCTCACTGTTTTATCCCCTGAATTATCATTCTTTTATCTCCTGAACTCTCGCTGCTTATTACCTGAACTCTCACTGGTTTTCCCCTGAGGTCTCACTGTTTAATCCATTGAACATTCACTGTTTCATCTCCTAAACTCTCTCTATTTAATCCCTTGAACTCTCACTTTTTTACCTCCCAGACACTTGCTTCATTATTTCCCAAACTGTCTCTGTTTTATCCTCAAATCTCCCACTGTTTTATCTGCTGAACTCAGCTGTTTTAGCTGCTGAACTATCGCTGATTTAATCCCTGAGCATTCGTTCTTTTATCTCCTGAATTCTCGCTGCTTTATCTCCTGGACTTTCATTGCTTTATCCCCCTAACTCCCACTGTTTTATCCCCTGAACTCTCACTGCTTTATTTCCTGAACTCAAGCTGTTTTATCTGCTAATGTCTCAGCATTTTATCTCCTGAGCTCTCGCTGTTTTGCCCCCTGAACTGTCACTGTTATGTTCACTGAATGCTCATTGTTCTAACTCCTAAATGATCACTATTTTGTTCCCCAGTCTCTCCCTGTTCTATATACTGGACTCTCGCTTTTTTATCTGCTGAAGTCTCACTGTTTTCTCCCCTGAACTCTCACCATTTATCATCTGAACTCTCGTTGTTTTATCCACTGAACTCTCGCTGTTTGATCTCCAAAACACTCGTTGTTTTATTTCCCAAACGCTCGATCTTTTATCCTCTAAATGCTCACTGTTTTATCCACAAAACCCCTACTGTTTTATGCCCTGAACTCAGCTGTTTTAGCTCCTGAACTCTCGCTGTTTTATCCCCTGAGCTCTTGCTGATTTAATCCCTGAGCACACATACTTTTATTTCCTGATCTCTCGCTGCTTTATCTCCTGGCCTTTCATTGCTTTATCCCCCTAACTTTCACTGTTTTATCCAACTGAACTCTCACTGTTTTACCCCATGAACTCTCACTTTTTTAGCTGCTGAAGTTTCACTGTTTTATCCCCTGAGCTCCATGAACTCTCACTTTTTAATCCCTTGGACATTCACTGTTTTATCTCCTGAACTATCACTGTTTAATCCCCTGAACTCTCACTGTTTTATCCCACTGAACTCTCACTGTTTTATCACCTGAATTCTCATTCCTTCATTTCCTGAACTCTTGCTCCTTATTACCTGAACTCTCACTGTTTTTCCCCTCAACCCTCACTGTTTAATCCCTTGAACATTCACTGTTTTATCTCCTAAACTCTCTCTGTTTAATCCCTTGAACTATCCCTGTTTTATCCCCTGATTTCTCACAGCTTCATCTCCTGGTCTCTCAGTGTTTTATATCCTGAACTCTCACTGTTTTATGTCACAAAATCTTGCTTCTATATCTCCTAAACATTCACTGTTTTAGCTCCTGTACTCTCAAATTTTAATCTTCTGAAATCTCATTGTTTTATCCCCTGAATTCTCCGTTATTTTATCCCATGAACTCTTGCAGTTTTATCCGCTGAACTCTCGCTGTTTGATCTCCAGAACATTCATTATTTTATTTCCCAAAATCTCGATGTTTTATCCACTAAACTCTCACTGTTATATCATCAAATCTACCACTGTTTTCTCTGCTGAACTCAGCTGTTTTAGCTCCTGAACTATTACTCTTTTGTCCTCTGAACTCTCGTTGAATTAATCCCTGAGCCCTTGCTCTTTTATCTCCTGAACTCTCGCTGCTTAACCTCCTGGGCTTTCATTGATTTATCCCCCTAACTGTCACTGCTATGTCCCACTGAACTCTCACTGTTTTATCCCCTGAATTCTCATTCTTTTATCTCCTGAAGTCTTGCTGCTTATTACCTGAACTCTTATTGTTTTTCCCCTAAGGTCTCACTGTTTAATGCATTGAACATTCACTGTTTTATGTCCTAAGCTCTCTCTGTTTAATCCCTTGAACTCTTGCTTTTTTACCTCCCAGACTCTTGCTTTTTTATCTCCCAAACTCTCTCTGTTTTATCCTCAAATCTCCCACTGTTTTATCTGCTGAACTCAGCTGTTTTAGCTCCTGAACTATCGCTGATTTAATCCCTGAGCATTCGCTCTTTTATCTCCTGAATTCTCACTGCTTTATCTCCTGGACTTTCATTGCTTTATCCCCCTAACACTCACTGCTTTATCCCACTGAACTCTCACTGTTCTATCCCCTGAATTCTCATTCTTTTATCTCCTTAACTCTCACTGCTTATTACCTGAACTCTTACTGTTTTTCCCCTGAGGTCTCACTGTTTAATCCCTTGAACATTCATTGTTTTATATCCTAAAATCTCGCTGTTTAATCACTTGAGCTCCCTCTGTTTTATCTCTTGAACTCTCGCTGTTTAATCACTTGAACTCTTGTTGTTTTACCTCCCAGATTCTTGCTTCTTTATCTCTCAAATTCTCTCTGTTTTATCTCCACAACTCTTGCTGTTTAATCCCCTGAAGTCTTACTGCTTTATCTCTTGGAGTCTCACTGTTTTATACCCTGAACTCTCGCTTTTTTTAACCTGCTGAAGTCTCACTGATTTATCCCCTCTATACACCCTGTTTTATCTCCTAAAATCCCGCTGTTTAATCCCCTGAACTCTCACTGTTTAATCTCCTGAACTCTCGCTGTTTTATCTGCTAATGTCTCAGCATTTCATCTCCTGAGCTCTCGCTGTTTTGCCCCCTGAACTCTCACTGTTATGTTCACTGAATGCTCATTGTTCTAACTCCTAAGCGATCACTATTTTGTTCCCCAGTCTCTCCCTGTTCTATATACTGGACTCTCGCTTTTTTATCTGCTGAAGTCTCACTGTTTTCTCCCCTGAACTCTCACCATTTATCATCTGAACTCTCGTTGTTTTATCCGCTGAACTCTCGCTGTTTGATCTCCAAAACACTCGTTGTTTTATTTCCCAAATGCTCGATCTTTTATCCTCTAAATGCTCACTGTTTTATCCACAAAACCCCTACTGTTTTATGCCCTGAACTCAGCTGTTTTAGCTCCTGAACTCTCGCTGTTTTATCCCCTGAGCTCTTGCTGATTTAATCCCTGAGCACACATACTTTTATTTCCTGATCTCTCGCTGCTTTATCTCCTGGCCTTTCATTGCTTTATCCCCCTAACTTTCACTGTTTTATCCAACTGAACTCTCACTGTTTTACCCCATGAACTCTCACTTTTTTAGCTGCTGAAATTTCACTGTTTTATCCCCTGAGTTCCATGAGCTCTCACTTTTTAATCCCTTGAACATTCACTGTTTTATCTCCTGAACTCTCACTGTTTAATCCCCTGAACTCTCACTGTTTTATCCCACTGAACTCTCACTGTTTTATCATCTGAGTTCTCATTCCTTCATTTCCTGAACTCTCGCTCCTTATTACCTGAACTCTCACTGTTTTTCCCCTCAAACCTCACTGTTTAATCCCTTGAACATTCACTGTTTTATCTCCTAAACTCTCTCTGTTTAATCCCTTGAACTATCCCTGTTTTATCCATTGATTTCTCACTGCTTTATCTCCTGGTCTCTCAGTGTTTTATACCCTGAACTCTCACTGTTTTATGTCACAAAATCTTGCTTCTATATCTCCTAAACATCCACTGTTTTATCTCTTGTACTCTCAATTTTTAATCTTCTGAAATCTCACTGTTTTATCCCCTGAATTCTCCGTTATTTTATCCCATGAACTCTTGCAGTTTTATCCGCTGAACTCTCGCTGTTTGATCGCCAGAGCACTCGTGGTTTTATTCCCCAAACTCTCGCTGTTTTATCCGATAAACTCTCACTGTTTTATCCTCAAATCTCCCACTGTTATATCTCCAGTTATTTTATACATGAACTCTCACTGTTTTACCTCACAAGCGCTTGCTTTTATTTCCCCTGAACTCTCACTGTTTACACTTCCTTCACTCTCACTGTTTTCACTCCTGAACTTGCACTGTTTTGTCACCTGAACTCTCACTAATGCTCGCTCCAAATTCTTGCTGTTCTCTCTCCTTGGCTCTCATTTTTTTCAATCTCCTGGAATCTCATTGTTTTATACACTGAACTCTCGCTATTTTACCTGCTGAAGTCTCACTGCTTTATCCCCTCTATCCACCCTGTTTTATCTCCCAAAATCTCACTGTTTTATCCTCTGAACTCTCACTGTATATTCCCCTGAACACTCACGGTTTGATTTCGTGAACTCTCGCTGCTTTATCCGCTAAAGTCTCAGTGTTTCATCTCCTGAGCTCTCACTCTTTTGCTTCCTGAACTCTTACTGTTACGTGCACTGAATGCTCATTGTTCTAAATCCTAAACAATCACTATTTTATTCCCCAATCTCTCACTGTTCTATATCCTGGACTTTTGTTTTGTTATCTGCTGAACTCTCACTGTTTTGTCCCCTGAACTCTCACCATTTCATCACCTGAACTCTCGTTGTTTTATCCATTGAACTCTCACTGTGTTATCCGCTGAACTCCCGCTGTTTGATGTCCAGAACAATTGTTGTTTTGTTTCGCAAACTCTCGCTATTTTATCCCCTAAACTCTCACTGATTTATCCACAAAACCTTTACTGTTTTATCCTCTGAACTCAGCTGTTTTATCTCCTGAAGTCTCACTGTTTTATCTCCTGAACTCTCACTGTTTTATCCACTGAACTCTTGCTATTTCATCTGCTGAACTCTCAGTGCTTTATATCCTGATCTTTTGCTGTTTTACCTCCCAAACTCTTGCTTCTTTATCTCCCAAACTCTCAATGTTTTATCTCCCGAACTCTCAATTTTTAATCTTCTGAGCTCTCACTGCTCTTTCCCCTGAACTCTCAATTCTTTTATACATAAACTCTCACTGTTTTACCTCACAAGTGCTTGCCTTTATTTCCGCTGAACTCTCATTGTTTTCATTTCCTTCACTCTCACTGCTTTCACTCCTGAACTTACGCTGATTTTTCACCTGAACTCTCCCTAATATTCACTCCGAACTCTCATTGTTCTCTCTCCTGGACTCTCATTTTTTCAATCTCCTGGAGTCTCAATGTTTTATCCCCTGAACTGTTGCAGTTTTGCCTCCTGAACTCTCACTGTCATGTCTACTGAATGCTCATTGTTCTAACTCCTAGGCAATCTCTATTTTATTCCCTAATCTCACATTGTTCTATCTCCCGGATTCTCACTTTTTTATCTGCTGAAGTGTCACTGTTTTGTCCCTGAACTCTCATCATTTCATCTCCTGAACTCTCGCTGTTTGATCTCCAGAACAGTCATTGTTTTATTTCCCAAACTCTCAGTATTTTATCCGCTAAACTCTCAGTGTTTTATCCTCAAATTTCCCACTGTTTTATCTGCTGAACTCAGCTGTTATAGCTCCTGAATTACCGTTGTTTTATCCCCTGAACTCTCGCTGATTTAATTCCTGAGCATTCGCTCTTTTATCTCCTGAATTCTCGCTGCTTTATCTCCTGGACTTTCATTGCTTTATCCCCCTAACTCTCACTGTTTTATCCCACTGAACCCTCACTGTTTAATTCCCTGAATTCTCACTGTTTCATCTCCTGAACTCTCGCTGTTTTATCTGTTAATGTCTCAGCATTTCATCTCCTGAGCTTTTGCTGTTAGCTGCTGAAGTTTCACTGTTTTATCCCCTGAGCTCCATGAGCTCTCACTTTTTAATCCCTTGAACATTCATTGTTTTATCTCCTGAACTCTCACTGTTTTATCCCACTGAACTCTCACTGTTTTATCCCCTGAATTCTCATTCCTTTATCTCCTGAAATCTCGCTCCTTATTACCTGAACTCTCACTGTTTTTCCCGAGCTCTCACTGTTTAATCCCTTGAACATTTACTGTTTTATCTCCTAAACTCTCTCTGTTTAATCCCTTGAACTATCCCTGTTTTATCCCCAGAAGTCTCACTGCTTTATCTCCTGGACTCTCAGTGTTTTATACCCTGAACTCTCACTGTTTTATGTCACAAAATCTTGCTTCTATAATTCCTAAACACTCACTGTTTTATCTCCTGTACTCTCAATTTTTAATCTTCTGAAATCTCACTGTTTTATCCCCTGAATTCTCAGTTATTTTATCCCTTAAACTCTTGCAGTTTTATCCGCTGAACTCTGGCTGTTTGATCGCCAGAGCACTCGTGGTTTTATTTTCTAACTTCTCGCTGTTTTATCCGATAAACTCTCACTGTTTTATCCTCAAATCTCCCACTGTTTTATCTCCTGAACAATCACTGTTTTGTCCCCTGAACTCTCACTGATTTAATCCCTGAGCACTCGCTCTTTTATCTCCTGCATTCTCGCTGCTTTATGTTCTGGACTTTCATTGCTTTATCCCCTTAACTCTCACTGCTTTATCCCCTGAATTCTCATTCCTTTATCTCCTTAACTCTCGCTGCTTATTACCTGAACTCTTACTGTTTTCCCCCTGAGGTCTCACTGTTTAATCCCTTGAACATTCACTGTTTTATCTCCTAAACTCTCTGTTTAATCCCTTGAACTCCCTTTGTTTTATGTCCTAAACTCTCACTGTTTAATTGCTTGAACTCACGTTCTTTCATCTGCCAACCTTTCGCTGTTTAATCACTTCAACTCTCGCTGTTCTACCTCCCAGACTCTTGCTTCTTTATCTCCCAAACTCTCTCTGTTTTATCTCCACTACTCTCGCTGTTTAATCCCTTGAACTATCCCTGTTTTATCCCCTGAAGTCTCACTGCTTTATCTCCTGGACTCCCAGTGTCTTATACCCTGAACTCTCACTGTTTTACCTCACAAAATCTTGCTTCTATATCTCCTAAACACTCACTGTTTTATCACCTGAACTCTCACTAATGTTCACTCTGAACTCTTGCTGTTCTCCCTCCTCGGCTCACATTTTTTCAATCTCCTAGAGTTTCACTATTTTATCCCCTGAACTCTAACTTTTTTATCTGCTGAAATCTCACTGTTTTATCCCCTCTACCCACCCTGCTTTTTCTCCCAAAATCTCGCTGTTTTATCCCCTGAACTCTCATTGTATAATCCCCTGAAGTCTCATTGTTTTATCTCCTGAACTCTCGCTGCTTTATCTGCTAAAATCTCAGTGTTTCATCTCCTGAGCTCTTGCTGTTTTGCTTTCTGAACTCTCACTGTTATGCCCACTGACTGCTCATTGTTCTAACTCCTAAACGATCACTATTTTATTTCCCCAATCTCTCATTGTTCTCTATCCTGGACTCTGGCTTTTTTATCGGCTGACGTCTCACCGTTTTGTCCCCAGAACTCTCACCATTTCATCATTTGAACTCTCGTTGCTTTATCCCCTATACTCTCACTGTTTTATCCACAAAACCCCTACTTATCCCCTGAACTCAGCTGTTTTAGCTCCTGAACTCTTGCTGTTTTATTCGCTGAATTCTTGCTGTCTTGTCTGTTGAACTGTCAGTGTTTATACCCTGAACTTTCGGTGTTTTACCTCCCAAACTCTTGCTTCTTTATCTCCCAAACTCTCTGCTGAAGTCTCACTGAATTGCCCCCTGAACTCTCACCATTTCATCATCTGAACTCATGTTGTTTTATCCCCTGAACTCTCGCTGTTCTATCCGCTGAACTTTCGATGTTTAATCTCCAGAACAATTGTTGTTTTATTTCCCAAACTCTCGCTGTTTTAACCCTTAAAGCCTCACTGTTTTATCCACAAAAGCCCCACAGTTTTATCCCCTGAACTCAGCTGTTGTAGCTCCTGAAGTCTCACTGTTTTATCCCTTGAATCCTCGTTGTTTTATCCCCTGCGCTCTAGCTGATTTAGTCACTGAGTACTCTCTCTTTTATCTCCTGAACTCTTGCTGTTTTATCTCTGGGACTTTCATTGCTTTATCGCCCTAACTCTCACTGTTTTATCCCACTGAACTCTCCCTGTTTTACCCCAGAATTCTCACATTTTTAGCTGCTGAAGTCTCACTGCTTTATCCCTGAACTCTCACAATTTTTCCCCTGAGCTCTCACTGTTTACTCCCTTGAACATTCATTCTTTTATCTCCTGAACTCCCTCGGTTTAACCCTTGGACTCTCACAGTTTCAACTGCGAAACTCTCGTTATTGAATCCCTTGAACATTCAGGATTTTATCTCCACTACTCTCGCTGTTTAATCCCCTGAAATCTCTCTCTCTATTTTAGCTCCGGAACTCTCAGTGTTTATACCCTGAACTTTCGCTGTTTTACCTCCCAAACTCTTGCTTCTTTATCTCCAAAACTCTAACTTTTATCTCCTAAACTATCAATTTGGAATCTTCCGAACTCTCACTGCTCTTTCACCTGAACTCTCAACTATTTTATACATGAACACTCACTGTTTTACCTCACATGTGCTTGCTTTTATTTCCGCTGAACTCTCACTGTTTTCACTTCCTTCACTCTCACTGCTTTCACTCCTGAACTTGCCCTGTTTTATCACCTGAACTCTCACTAATGTTCGCTCTGATCTCTGATTGTTCTCTCTCCTGTACTCTCATTTTTGCAATCTCCTTGAGTCTCAATGTTATATCCCCTGAGCTCTCACTCCTTTGCCTCCTAAACTGTCACTGCTTTGACCACTGAATGCTCATTGTTCTATGTCCTAAACAATCACTGTTTTATTCCCTAAACTCTCACTGTTCTATCTCCCGGTCTCTTGCTTTTCTATCAGCTGAAGTCTCACTGTTTTGTCCCCTGCACTCTCCCCATTTCATCACCTGAAACCTCGTTGTTTTATCCCCTGAACTCTCACTGTTTAATAGCGTGAACTTTCACTGTTTTATCTCCTGAACTCTCGCTCTTTAATCCTTTAACTCATTCTGTTTTATATCCTGAACTCTCACTGTTTAATCCCTTGATCTCTCCCTGTTTAATCCACTCAATCCTCCCTGTTTTATCTTGCAGACACTCGCTGTTTTATCCCCTGAAGTCTCACCGTTTCATCCCCTGAACTTAGACTGTTTTATCACCTGAACCCTCACTGTATTATCTGCTAAGGTTTCACCATATCATCTCCTGAGCTCTCGCTGGTTCGCCTCCTGAACTCTCAATCTTATGACCACTGAATGCTCACTGTTCTTACTACTAAACAATTACTGTTTTATTCCCCAATCTCTCACTGTTCTATCTCCTAGACTCTCGCTTTTGTTATCTGCTATAGTCTCACTGTTCTGTCCCCTGAACTCTCGCCATTTTATCCCTTGAACACTCGCTGCTTGATCTCCAGAACACTTGTTGATGTATTTCCCAAACTCTCATTGTTTTATCCCCTAAACTCTCACTGTTTTATCCACAAAACCCCTACTGTTTTATGCCCTGAACTCAGCTGTTTTAGCTCCTGATCTCTCACTCTTTTATCTCATGCACTCTAGCTAATTTATCCCCTGAGCTCTCGCTGATTTAATCCATGAGCACTTTCTCTTTTATCTCCTGGACTCTCACTGCTTTATCTCCTAGACTTTCATTGCTTTATCCTCAAGCTCTCACTGTTTTACCCCCTGAACTCTCACTTTTTTATCTGCTGAAGTCTCACCGTTTTATCCACTCAACCTTCTCTGTTTTAGCTACCAAACACTTGCTGTTTTATTCCCGAACGCTCACTTTTTAATCGCCTGAACTCTCGTTGTTTTATCTCCTGAACTCTCACTATTTTATCTGCTAAAGCCTCACCGTTTCATCTCCTGAGCTCTCGCTGCTTTGCCACCTGAACTCTCATTCTTCTGTCCACTGAATGCTCATTGTTCTGACTCCTAAACAATCACTGTTTTATTCCCCAATCTCTCACTGTCCTATGTCCTGGACTCTCGCTTTTTTCTCTGCTGAAGTCTCACTGTTTTGTCCCCTGAACTCTCACCATTTATCATGTGAACTCTCGTTGTTCAATCCCACTGAACTCTCACTGTTTTACCCCTGAACTCTCACAATTTCATCCGCTGAGCTCTCGCTGTTTGATCTCCAGAACAATCGTTGTTTTATTTCCCAAACTCTCGCTGTTTTATCCCCTAAGGTCTCACTGTTTTATCCACAAAACCCCCATAGTTTTATCCCCTGAATTCAGCTGTTTTAGCTCCTGAATTCTGGCTGTTGTATCTCCTGAACTCTTGCTCTTTTATCTCCTGAACTATCGCTGTTTTATCCCCTGAACTCTCGCTGTTTCATCCCCTGAGCTCTCGCTGATTTAATCACTGAGCACTCTCTCTTTTATCTACTGAACTCTCGCTGTTTTAACTCTTGGACTTTCATTGCTTTATCCCCCTAACTCTCACTCTTTTACCCCTGAACTCTCACCATTTCATCATCTGAACTCTCGCAGTTTTATCCACTGAACTCTCACTCTTTGATCTCCAGAACAATCGTTGTTTTATTTCCCAAACTCTCGCTGTTTTATCCCCTAAGGTCTCACTGTTTTATCCACAAAACCCCCATAGTTTTATCCCCTGAATTCAGCTGTTTTAGCTCCTGAAGTCTCACTGTTTTATATGCTGAGCTCTTGCTCTTTTATCTCCTTAACTCTCGCGTTTTTATCTCCTGAACTTTCATTGCTTTATCCCCTAACTTTCACTGTTTCATCCCACTGAATTCTCACTGTTTTACCCCTGAACTCTCACATTTTTAGCTGCTGAAGTCTCACTGTTTTACCACTGAGCTCTCACTGTTTACTCCCTTGAACATTCATTGTTTTATCTCCTGAACTCCCTCTGTTTAATCCCTAGAACTCTCACTGTTTCATCTGCCAAACTCTCGCTGTTTAATCCCTGGAACATTCACGGTTTTATGTCCACAACTATCGCTGTTTAATCCCCTGAAATATCTCTCTCTATGTTATCTCCTGAACTCTCAGTGTTTATACCCTGTCCTTTCACTGTTTTACCTCCCAAACTCTTGCTTCTTTATCTCCCAAACTCTCACTGTTTTATCTCCTGAACTCACAATTTTGAATCTTCTGAACTCTCACTGCTATTTCCCCTGAACTCTCAATTATTTTATACATGACGTCTCACTGTTTTACCTCACAAGCGCTTGCTTTTATTTCCCATGAACTCTCACTGTTTGCACTTCCTTCACTCTCACTACTTTCACTCCTGAACTTGCACTCTTTTCTCACCTGAACTCTCACTAATGTTCGCTCTGATCTCTCATTGTTCACTCTCCTGAAGTCTTACCATTTTATCCACTCAACCCTTCCTGTTTTATCTCCCAAACACTCGCTGTTTTATCCCTTGAACTCTCACTGTATTATCACCTGAAATCTCCCTGTTTAAGCTTCTGAACTCTCACTCTTATGTCCACTGAATGGTTCTAACTCCTAAACAATCACTATTTTATTCCCCAATCCCTCACTGTTCTATTTCCTGGACTCTTGCTTTTTTATCTGCTGAAGTCTCACTGTTTTGGCGCCTGAACTCTCACCATTTCATCATCTGAACTCTTGTTGTTTTATCCCCTGAACACTCGCTGCTTTATCTCCTGAGCTCTTTCTGATTTAATCCCTGATCACTCACTCTTTTATCTCCAGAACACTCCCTGCTTTTTCTCTTGGACTTTTATTGGTTTATTCCCATAATTCTCAGTGTTTTATCCAACTGAACTCTTGCTGTTTTTCACCTGAAATCTCAGTGTTTTGTGCCCTGAACTTTCGTTGCTTATTATTTGAACTCTCACTGTTTTCCCCTGATTTTTCACTGTTTAATCCCTTGACCTTTCACTATTTTATCTCCCAAACTCTTGCTCTTTAATCCATTCAATCCTTCTGTTTGATATCCTGAACTCTCACTGTTTATTCCCTTGATCTCTCCCTGTTTACCTCGCTCAACCCTCGCTGTTTTATCTTTAAAACACTCGCTGCTTTATCCCCTGAAATCTCACTGTTTCATCCCCTGAACTTGCACTGTTTCATCGCCTGAACTCTCACTGTATTATCTGCTAAAGTCTCACCATTTCACCTCCTGAGGTCTCGCTGTTTAGCCTCCTAAAATCTCACTGTTATGTCCAGTGAATGCTCATTGTTCTAACTCCAAAACAATCATTATTTTATTCCCCAATCTCTCACTGTTCTACCTCCTGGACTTTCACTTTTTTATCTGCTGAAGTCTCATTGATTTCTCCCCTGAATCCTCGCTGATTTACCCCTGAACTCTCGCTGTTTGATCTCCAGAACACTCATTGATGTATTTCCCAAACTCCGTTGTTTTATCTCCTAAACTCTCACTGTTTTATCCACAAAACCCCTATTGTTTTATCCCCTGAACTCAGCTGTTTTAGCTCCTGAACTCTCACTCTTTTATCTCATGCACTCTAGCTAATTTATCCCCTGAACTCTCGCTGCTTTATCCCCCAAGCTCTCGCTGATTTAATCCCTGAGCACTGTCTCTTTTATCTCCTGGACTCTGGCTGCTTTGTCTCCTGCACTTTCATTGCTTTATCCCCAAACTGTCACTGCTTTACCCCTTGAACTCTCACTTTTATAGCTGCTGAAGTCTCACCTTTTTAAGTACTCAACCCTCTCTCTTTTATCTCCCAAACACATGCTGTTTTATCCCCTGAACTCTCATTGTTTACTCCCCTGAACTCTCACTGTTTTGGCTCCTGAACTCTCACTGTTATGTCCACTGAAGACTCTTTGTTCTAACTCCTAAACAATCAATATTTTATTCCCCAATCTCTCACTGATCTATCTCCTGGACTCTTGCTTTTTTGTCTGCTGAAGTCTCACTCTTTTGTCCCCTGAACTCTCACCATTTCATCATCTGAACTCTCTTTGTTTCATCCCCTGAACGCTCACTGTTCTATCCGCTGAACTCTCTCTGTTTGATCTCCAGAACACTCGTTGTTTTATTTCCCAAGCTCTCGCTGTTTTATCCCTAAAGTCTCACTGCTTTATCCACAAAACACCCACTGTTTTATCTCCTGAACTTAGCTGTTTTATCTCCTGAACTTAGCTGTTTTAGCTCCTGAAGTCTCGCTGTTTTCTCTCCTGAACTTGCGCTCTTATATCTCCTGAACACTCACTGTTTTACTCCCTGAGCTCTTGCTGATTTAATCACTGAGTACTCCCTCTTTTATCTCCTGAACTCTCGCTGTTTTACCTCCTAGACTTCCATTGCTTTATCCCCCTAACTCTCACTGTTTTATCCCCTGAACTCACACTGTTTTTCTCCTGAGCTCTCAGTGTTTAGTCCCTTCAACATTCACTGTCTTAGCTCCTGAACTCTAACTGTTTAATCCATTGAACTCTTGCTGTTTCATCTGCTGAACTCTTGCTGTTTAATCCCTTGAACATTCACTGTTTTATCTCAACAACTCTCGATGTTGAATCCCCTGAACTCTTTCTATCTAATCTCCTGAACTCTCAGTGTTTTATACCCTGAACGTTCACTGTTTTCCCTCCCAAACTCTTGCTTCTTTATCTCCCAAACTCTCACTGTTTATCTCCTGAACTCCAATTTTTAATCTTCTGAGCTCTCACTGCTCTTTCCCCTGAACTCTCAATTATTTTAGACATGAACTCTCACTGTTTTACCTCACATCGCTTGCTTTTATTTCCCTTCACTCTCACTGTTTTCACCTCCTTCACTCTCACTGCTTTCACTCCTGAACCTGTGCTGTTTTATCACCTGAACTATCACTGTTTTATCCGCCGAATCCTCACTGTTTGATCTCCAGAACACTTTTTTTATTTCCCAAACTCTCGCTGTTTTATCCCCTAACCTCTCCCAGTTTTCTCCACAAAACCCTTATTGTTTTATACCCTGTACTCAGCTGTTTTAGCTCCTGAAGTTTTGCTGTTTTATCTCCTGAACTCGCGCTGCTTTATCTCTTGGAAATTTATTGGTTTATTCTGCTAACTTTCAATGTTTTATCCAACTGAACTCTCGCTGTTTTATCCCCTGAAATCTCACTGTTTTGTGTCCTGAACTCTCGCTGCTTATTACTTCAACTCTCACTGTTTTATCCACAAAATCCCTACTCTTTTATCCCCAGAAATCAGCTGTATTAGCTCCTGAACTCTCGCTGTTTTATCTCCTGAAATCTCGCTGTTTTATCCCCCGAGCTCTCGCTGATTTAATCACTGAGCACTCTCTCTGTTATCTCTTGAACTCTCGCTGTTTTATCTCCTGGACTTTCATTACTTTATCCAACTAACTCTCACTGTTTTATCCCACTGAACTCTCACTGTATTACCCCTGAACTCTCACTTTTTTAGCTACTGAAGTCTCAATGTTTTATCCCCTAAACTCTCTATGTTTTTCCCCTGAGCTCTCACTGTTTACTCCCTTGAACATTCACTGTTTTATCTCCTCAATTCTCACTGTTTAATCCCTTGAACTCTCGGTGTTTCAGCTGCCAAACTCTCGCTGCTTAATCCCTTGAACATTCATTGTTTTATCTAAACAACTCTCGCTGTTTAATCCCTTGAACTCTCTCTCTATTTTATCTCCTGAACTCTCAGTGTTTATACCCTGAACTTTTGCTGTTTTACCTCCCAAACTCTTGCTTCGTTATCTCCCAAACTTTCACTGTTTTATCTCCTGAACTCTCGCTGCTTTATCTCTTGGACTTTTTTTGGTTTATTCCCCTAACTCTTTCTCCTTTATCCCCTGAAGTCTCACTGTTTTGTGTCCTGAACTCTCGTAGCTTATTACTTGAACTCTCACTGTTTTTCCACTGAAGTCTCATTGTTTAATCCCTTGAACTTTTACTGCTTTATTGTCCGAACTCTCGCTTGGATTCCCTCTGTTTTATAGCCTGCACTCTCGCTGTTTAATCCCTTGAACTTTTGCTGTTTAAACCCTTGAACTTCCTCTGTTTTATCTCCATTACTCTCACTGTTTAATTCCCTGAACTATCCCTGTTTTTTCTTCTGAAGTCTCACTGCTTTATCTCCTCGACTCTCAGTGTTTTATACCCTGAACTCTCGCTTTTTTATCTGCTGAAGTGTCAGCGTTTCATGCCCTCAACCCTCACTGTTTTATCTCCCAAACACTTGCTGCTTTATCCCCTGAACTCTCACTTATATTCACTCTGATCTCTCGTTGTTCTCTCTCCTGGACTCTCAGTTTTTCAAAGTCCTGGAGTCTCACTGTTTTATCCCCTGAGGTCTCGCTGTTTTGCATCCTGAACTCTGACTGTTATGACCTCTGAATGGTCATTGTTCTAAATCCTAAACAATCCCTGTTTTATTACCTAAACTCTCACTGTTCAATCTTCCGGACTCTTGTTTTTCTATCTGCTGAAGTCTCACTGCTTTGTCCCCTGAACTCTCACCATTCATCACCGGAACCCTCGTTGTTTTATCCCCTGAACTCTCACTGTTTGATCTCCAGAACACTCATTGTTTTATTTCCCAAACTCTCACTGTTTTATTCACTGAACTCTCACTGTTTTACCCACAAAACCCCCTACTGTTTTATCCCCTGAACTCTCGCTGTTTTATCTCCTCAACTATCACTGTTTTATCACCTGAACTCTCTCTGTTTTATCTCCGGAGCTCTCATTGATTTAATCACTGAGCACTCTCTCTTTTATCTCCTGAACTCTCGCTGTTTTATCTCCTGGACTTTCATTGCTTTATCCCACTAAATCTCACTCTTTTATCCCAAGGAACACTCTTTGTTTTACCCCTGAACTCTCACTTTTTTAGCTGCTGAAGTCTCACTGCTTTATCCCCTGAACTCTCACTGTTTTTCCCCTGAGCTCTCACTGTTTACTCCTTTGAACAGTCACTGTTTTATCTCCTGAATTCTCACTGTTTAATCCCTTGAACTCTCGCTGTTTCATCTGCCAAATTCTCGCTGTTTAATCCCTTGGACATTCACTGTTTTATCTCCACAACTCTCACTGTTTAATCCCCTGAACTCTCTTTCTATTTTATTTACTGAACACTCAGTGTTTATACCCTGCACCTTCATTGGTTTACCTCTCAAACTTCTGCTTCTTCATCTCCCAAACTCTCACTGTTTTATCTCCTGAACTCTCGCTGCTTTATCTCTTGGACTTTTATTGGATTATTCCCTTAAATCTCAGTGTTTTATCCAACTGAACTCTCGCTGTTTTATCCCCTGAAATCTCATTGTTTGGTGTTCTGAACTCTTGCTGCTTATTACTTGAACTCTCACTGTTTTTCCCCTGAGCTCACACCGTTTAATACCTTGAACTTTCACTGTTTACTCCCTTGAATTTACACTGTTGTATCTTTCAAACTCTCGCTGTTAAATCCCTTGAACTCCTTCCCTTTTATAGCCTGAACTCTCGCTGTTTAATCCCTTGAACTCTCTCTGTTTTATCTCCACTACTCTCGCTGTTTAATCCCCTGAACTATCCCTGTTTTATCTCCTGAAGTCTCACTGCTTTATCTCCTTGATTCTCAGTGTTTTATACCCTGAACTCTCGCTTTTTTAGCTGCTGACGTCTCAACGTTTCATGCCCTCAACGCTCCCTGTTTTATCTCCCAAACACTCACTGTTTTATCCCCTGAACTTTCACTAATATTCACTCTGATCTCTCATTGTTCTCTCTCCTGGACTCTCATTTTTCAATCTCCTGGAGCCTTACTGTTTTATCCCATGATCTCTCGCTGTTTTGCCTCCTGAACTCTCACTGTTATGACCTCTGAATGCTCATTGATCTATCTCCTAAACAATCACTATTTAATTCACTAAACTTTCACTCTTCCGTCTCCCGGACTCTCATTTTTCTATCTGCTGAAGTCTCACTGTTTTGTCCCCTGAACTCTCAGCATTTCATCGCCTGAACCCTCATTGTTTTATCCCTTGAACTTTCACTGTTTAATCCTTTGAACTCCTACTGTTTTATATCCTTAACTTTTACTGTTTAACCCCTTGATCTCTCCCTGTTAAATCTACTCAACCCTCTCTGTTTTATCTCGCAAACACTCGCTGTTTTATTCCACAAAATCTCACTGTTTCATCCCCTGAACTTTCACTGTTTTATCGCCTGAACTCTGTGTTTTATCTGCTAAAGTCTCACTATTTCATCTCCTGAGCTCTTACTGTTTTGCCTCCTAAACTCTCACTGTTATGTCCACTGAATGCTCATTGTTCTAACTCCTAAACAATCACTACTTTATCCCCAATCTCTCACTGTTCTATCTCCTGGGCTCTCGCTTTTTTATCTGATTAAGTCTCACTGTTTTTTCCCTTGAATTCTCGCTTTTAACCCCTGGACTCTTACTGCTTTATCTCCTGGACTTTCGTTGCTTTATCCCACAAACACTCACTGTTTTACACCCTGAACTCTCACTTTTCTATCTGCTGAAGTCTCACCATTTTATCCACTCAACTCTCTCGGTTTTATCTCACAAACACTCACTGTTTTATCCCTTGAACTCTCACTGTTTAATCAAGTGAACTCTCATTGTTTTTTCTCCTGAACTCTCACTGTTTTACCTGCTAAAGTATCACTGTTTCATCTCCTGAGCTTTCGCTGTTTTGCCTCCTGAACTCTCACTCTTATGTCCACTGAATGCTCACTGTTCTAACTCCTAAACAATCACTATTTTATCCCAAATCTCTCACTGTTCTATCCCCTGGATGCTCGCCTTTTTATCTGCTGAAGTCTCACTGTTTTGTCCCCTGAACTCTCATCATATCACCATCTCAATTCTCATTGTTTTATCCCCTCATCTCTCACTGTTTTATCCGCTGAACTCTCGCTGTTTGATCTCCAGAACACTCGTTGTTTTATTTCCCAAACCCTCGCTGTTTTATCCCCTAAATTCTCACTGTTTTATCCACAAAATCCCTACTGTTTTATCCCCTAAACTCAGCTGTTTTAGCTCTTGAACTCTTGCTATTTTATCTCCTGAACTATTGCTCTTTTATCCCCTGAACTCTCTCTGTTTTATCCCCTGAGCTCTTATTGATTTAATCACTGAGCACTCTCTCTTTTATCTCCTGAACTCTCGCTGTTTTATCTCCTGGACTTTCATTGCTTTATCCCCCTAACTCTCACTCTATTATCCCATAGAACTCTCTTTGTTTTACCCCTGAACTCCCACGTTTTTAGCTGCTGAAGTCTCACTGCTTTATCCCCTGAACTCTCACTGTTTTTCCCCTGAGCTCTCACTGTTTACTCCCTTGAACCATCACGGTTTTATTTCCTGAACTCTCACTGTTTAATCCCTTGAACTCTCGCTGTTTCATCTGCCAAACTCTTGCTGCTTAATCCCTTGTACATTCACTGTTTTATCTCCACAACACGCTGTTTAATCCCCTGAACTGGCTCTCTATTTTATCTGCTGAACTCTCAGTGTTTATACCTGGAACTTTTGCTGTTTTAACTCCCAAACATTTGCTTTTTTATCACCCAAACTCTCACTGTTTTATCTCCTGAACTCTCGCTGCTTTATCTCTTGGACTTTTATTGGATTATTCCCCTAAATCCCAGTGTTTTATCCACCTGAACTCTCACTGTTTGATCCCCTGAAATCTCATTTTTTTGTGTCCTGAACTCTCGCTGCTTATTACTTGAACTCTCACTGTTTTTTCCCTGAACTCGCATGTTTAATGCCTTGAAATTTCACTGTTTAATCCCTTGAACTTTCACTGTTTTATCTTTCGAACTCTCACTGTTAAATCCCTTGAACTCCCTCTGTTTTATAGCCTGACCTCTCAATGTTTAGTCCCTTGAATTCTCACTGTTTAATCCCTTGATCTCTCTCTGTTTTATCTCCACTACTCTCATTGTTTAATTCCATGTCTTATCTCCTGAAGTCTCATTACTTTATCTCCTCGACTCTCAGTGTTTTATACCCTGAACTCTCGCTTTTTTAGCTGCTGAAGTCTCACCGTTTCATGCTCTCAGCACTCCCTGTTTTATCTCCCAAATACTCGCTGTTTTATCCCCTGTACTCTCACTCATATTCACTCTGATCTCTCGTGGTTCTCTCTCCTGGACTCTCATTTTTTCAATCTCCTGGAGTCTTACTGTTTTATCCCCTGAGGTCTCGTTGTTTTGCATCCTGAACTCTCACTGTTATGACCTCTGAATGCTCATTGTTCTAACTCCTAAACAATCACTATTTTATTCGCTATACTTTCACTCTTCTGTCTCCGGGACTCTTGTTTTCCTATCTGCTGAAGTCTCACTGATTTGTCCCCTGAACTCTCACCATTTCATCGCCTGAACCCTCGTTGTTTAATCCCTTGAACTTTCACTGTTTAATCCCTTGAACTTTCACTGTTTAATCCCTTGAACTTTCACTGTTTTATCTCCTAAACTCTCGCACTTTAATCCATTGAACTCCTACTGTTTTATATCCTGAACACTCACTGTTTAATCCCTTGATCTATCCCTGTTTAATCAACTCAACCCTCCCTGTTTTATCTCACAAACACTCGCTGTTTTATTCCATGAAATCTCACTGTTTCATCCCCTGAACTTTCACTGTTTTATCGCCTGAACTCTTAGTATATTATCTGATAAAGTCTCACTATTTCATCTCCTGAGCTCTCGCTGTTTTGCCTCCTAAACTCTCACTGTTATGTCCACTGAATGCTCATTGTTCTAACTCCTAAACAATCACTATTTTATTCCCCAGTCTCTCACTGTTCTATCTCCTGGACTCTCGCATTTTTATCTGCTGAAGTCTCACTGTTTTTTGCCCTGAATTCTCTATGTTTACCCCTGAACTCTCGCGGTTTGATCTCCAGAACACTCATTGATGTATTTCCTAAACTCTCATTGTTTATCCCCTAAACTCTCACTGTTTTATCCACAAAACCCCTACAGTTTTATCCCCTGAAATGAGTTGTGTTAGCTCCTGAACTCTCACTGTTTTATGCCATGAAGTCTCACTGTTTGATCCCCTGAGATCTCACTGTCTTACCCCCTGAACCTTTGCTGTTCTATCTCCTGAAATCTCACTGTTTTACCTCCAGATCTCACAATGTACTTTCTGCTGAGCTCTCACTGTTTTATCTCCTGATCTAACAAAGTTCTATCTCTTGAGATCTCGCTGTTTTATCTCCTCAACTCTTGCTGTTTTATCTCCTGAACTCTCATTGTTTTATCCCCTGAACTAACACTGTTTTATCTCCTAATCTCTCACTGTTTTACCTCCTGAACTCTGTTTTATCTCCTGAACTCTGCCTGTTTTATCCCCTGAACCCTGATTGTTTTATCCCCTGAACTAACACTGTTTTATCCCTTCAACTCTGATTGTTTTACCCCCTGAACTCTCGCTGTCTTATGTCCTGAACTCTCACTGTTTTATCTGCTCAACTCTCACCATTTCATCTCCTGAGCTCTCGCTGTTTTGCCACCTGAACTCTCACTGTTATGACCACTGAATGCTCATTGTTCTAACTCCTAAACAATCACTGTTTTATTCCCTAAACTCACACTATTCTATCTCCTGGTCTCTGGCTTTTCTATGTGCTGAAGTCTCACTGTTTTGTCCCCTAAACTCTCACCATTTCATCACCTGAACTCTCGTTGTTTTATCTCCTGAACTCTGATGGTTTTATCACCTGAACTAGCATTGTTTTACCCCCTGAACTCTCACTGTTTTATCTCCTGAACTCTCACTGATTCATCTCCTGAACTCTAACTGTTGTATCTCCTGAGCTCTCGCCATTATACCTCCTGAGCTCCAACTGTTCTATCTTCTGAACTCTCACTTTCATCTCCTGAACTCTCGTTGCGTAACCTCCTGAACTCTTGTTGTTATATCCAATAAACGCTTATTGTTTTATTTCCTAAGCTCTCACTGCTTTATGCCCTGAACTCGCAATCTGTTCCACTGAAATCTCACTATTTAATTTCCCTAACTCTCACTTTTTCATCTCCTGAACTTCATTTTAAACCATGAACTCTCATTGTTTTATCCATTAAACTTTCAATGTTTTATCCACTGATCTCTCACTATTTCATCTCCTGAACTCTCACTATTTTTCCCTCTGAACTCTTGCTCTTCTCTCTCCTGAACTCTCATTTTTTCAGTCTGCTGAAGTCTCATTGTTTTGTCCCCTGAACTCTTGTTGTTTTATCCCCCAAACTCTCACTGTTTTATACCATGAACACTCGCTGCTTTATCTCCTGAACTCTCACTGTTTTACCTCCTGATCTCTGCCTGTGATATCTCCTGAACTCTCTCTGTTTTACCTCCTGATCACACTCTGTTCTATCTCCTAATCTCTCACTGTTTTCGCTCCTGAACTCTGATTGTTTTATCCCCTGAACTTTCGCTTTTTTACCCCTTGAACTCTTGCTGTTTTATGTCCAGACTCTTGCTGTTTTATGTCCAGACTCTTGCTGTTTTATTTCCTGCACTCTCACTGTTTGATCCCTTGAACTCTCACTGCTTTATGCCATGAAATCTCACTGTTTAATCCCCTGAGATCTCGCTGTCTTACCCCTTGAACTTTTGCTGTTCTATCTCCTGAAATCTCACTCTTTTACCCCCTGATCTAACAATGTACTATCTCTTGAGATCACGCTGTTTTATCTCCTGAAATCTTGCTGTTTTATCTCCTGCACTCTCACTGTTTTATCTGCTAAATTCTCACCATTTCATCTCCTGAGCTCTCGCTGTTTTGCCTCCTGAACTTTCACTGTTATGTCCACTGAATGTTCATTGTTCTAACTCCTAAACAATCACTATTTTATTCCCCAATCTCTCACTGCTCCATCTCCTAGACTCTCACATTTTTATCTGCTGAAGTCTCACCATTTTTTGCCACTGAACTCTCACCATTTCATCATCTGAACTCTTGTTGTTTGATCCCCTGCACTCTGACTGTTTTATCCGCCGAACTCTTGCTGTTTTATCTCCTGAACGCTCGTTTTTTTAATTTCCCAAACTCTTTCTGTTTTGTCCCCTAAACTCCCACTGTTTTATCCCCTGAACTCAGCTGTTTTAGCTCCTGAACTCTCGCTGCTTTATCTCTTGGACTTTTATTGGTTTATTCCCTGAACTCTCAATGTTTTATCCAACTGAACTCTCATTGTTTTATCTCCTGATATCTCACTGTTTTGTGTCCTGAACTCTCGCTGCTTCTTAATTGATCTCTCACTGTTTCTCCCCTGAAGTCTCACTGTTTAATCCCCTGAAATCTCATTGTTTTGTGTCCTGAACTCTCGCTGCTTATTACTTGAACTGGCATTGTTTAATCCCTTGCTATTTCACTGTTTAATCCCTTGAACTTTCACTGCTTTATCTTCTGAAATCTTGCTGTCAAATCCCTTGAACTCCTTCCCTTTTATAGCCTGAACTCGCAATGTTTAATCCCTTGAACTCTTGCTGTTTAATCCCTTGATCTCTCTCTGTTTTATCTCCACTACTCTCGCTGTTTAATCCCCTGAACTATCCCTGCTTTATCTCCTGAAGTCTCATTACTTTATCTCCTCGACTCTCAGTGTTTTAAACCCTGAACTCTCGCTTTTTTATCTGCTGAAGTCTCACCGTTTAATGCCCTCAACTCCCCCTGTTTTATCTCCCAAACACTCGCTGCTTTATTCCCTGAACTCTTACTCATATTCACTCTGATCTCTCTTTGTTCTCTCTCCTGGACTCTCATTTTTTCAATCTCCTGGAGTCTCAATGTTTTATCCCTGAGCTCTCACTGTTTTGCCTCATGAACTCTCACTGTTATAACCTCTGAATGCTCAATGATCTAACTCTGAAACAATCAGTGTTTTATTCGCTAAACTTTCACTGTTCTGTCTCCCGGACTCTCGTTTTCCTAAACAATCACTATTTTATCCCCAGTCTCTGACTGTTCCATCACCTGGACTCTCGCATTTTTATCTGCTGAAGCCTCACTGTTTTTTCCGCTGAACTCTCACCATTGCATCATCTGAACTCTCGTTGTTTTATCCCCTGAACTCTCGCTGTTTGATCTCCAGAACACTCGTTGTTTAATTTCCCAAACTATCACTGTTTTATCCCCTAAATTCTCACTAAATTATACACAAAACCCTTAATTATTTATCCCCTGAACTCAGCTCTTTTAGAGAATGAATTCTCGCTGTTTTACCTCCTGACATTTCACTGTTTTATCCCGTGAGCTGTTGCTGATTTAATCACTGAGCACTCTCTCTTTTATCTCCTGAACTCTCACTGTTTAATCCCCTGAACTCTCTCTCTATTTTATTTCCTGAACACTCAGTGTTTATACCCTGAACATTCGCTGTTTTACCTCCCAAACTCTTGCTTATTTATCTCCCAGACTCTCGCTATTTTATCTCCTGAACTCTCGCTGCTTTATCTCTTGGACTTTGATTGGTTTATTCCACTAACTCTCAGTGTTTTATCCAACTGAACTCTGGCAGTTTTATCCCCTGAAATCTCACTGTTTTGTGTCCTGAACTCTCACTGCATATAATTTGAAATCTCACTGTTTGTCCCCTGAACTCTCGCTGTTTTATCTCCACTACTCTCGCTGTTTAATCCCCTGAACTATCCCTGTTTTATCTCCTGACGTCTCACTGCTTTATCTCCTCGACTCTCAGTGTTTTATACCCTGAACACTTGCTTTTTTATCTTCTGAAGTCTCACCGTTTCATGCCCTCATGCCTTCCTGTTTTATCTCTCAAACACTCACTTCTTTATCCCCTGAACTCTCACTAATATTTGCTCTGATCACTCGTTGTTCTCTCTCCTGGACTGTCATTTTTCAATCTCCTGGAATCTTACTGTTTTATCCCCTGAGGTCTCGCTGTTTTGCATCCTGAACTTTCACTGTTATGACCTCTGAATGCTCATTGATCTAACTCCTAAACAATCATTATTTTATTCGCTAAACTTTCACTCTTCTGTCTCCGGGACTCTTGTTTTCCTATCTGCTGAAGTCTCACTGATTTGTCCCCTGAACTCTCACCATTTAATCGCCGGAACCTTCGTTTTTTTTATCCCCTGAACTCTCACTGTTTAATCCTTTGAACTTTCACTGTTTTATCTCACAAACTCTCGCACTTTAATCCCTTGAACTCCTACTGTTTTATATCCTGAACTCTCACTGTTTAATCCTTTGATCTCTCCCTGTTTAATCCTCTCAACCCTCCCTGTTTCATCTCGCAAACACTCGCTGCTTTATCCCCTGTAATCTCATTCTCACTTTTTCATCCCCTGACATTTCACTGTTTTATCACCTGAATTGTCAGTGTATTATCTGCTAAATTCTCACCATTTCATCTCCTGAGCTCTGTCTGTTTTACCTCCTGAACTCTCACTGTTATGTGCACTGAATGCTCATTGTCCTAACTCCTAAACAATCACTATTTTATTCCCCAATCTCTCACTGTTCTATCTCCTGGGCTCTCGCTTTTTTATCTGCTGACGTCTCACTGTTTTGTCACCTGAACTCTCACTATTTTACCCCTGATCTCTCACTGTTTGAACTCCAGAAGAATCGGTGATGTATTTCCTAAACTCTTGTTGTTTTATTCCCTAAACGCTCACTGTTTTATCCACAAACCCTGTACTGTTTTATCCCCTGAAATCAGTGCTTTTAACTCCTGATCTCTCGCTATTTTATCTCCTGAGCTTTTGCTGATTTAATCCATGAACACTTACTTTTTTATGTCCTGGACTCTCGCTGCTTTATCTCCTGGATTTTCATTGCTTTATCCCACAGACATTCACTTTTTTATCTGCTGAAGTCTCACCGTTTTATCCACTCAACTCTCTCTGTTTTATCTCACAAACAATTGCTGTTTTATCCCCTGAACTCTCACTATTTAATCGCGTGAAATCTCATTGTTTTATCTCCTGAACTCTCACTGTTTTATCTGCTAAAGTCTCACCGTTTCATCTCCTGAGCTCTCGCTGTTTTGCCTTCAGAACTCTCACTCTTATGTCCACTGAATGCTCATTGTTCTAATTCCTCAACAATCACTATTTTATTCCCATCTCTCACTGTTCTATCCCCTGGACTCTCGCTTTTGTATCTGCCAAAGTCTCACTGTTTTGTCCCTGAACTCTCACCATTTCATCATTTGAACTCTCGTTGTTTTATCCCTGAACTCTCACTGTTTTATCCACAGAACCCCAACTCTTTTATCCGCTGAACTCTCGCTGTTTGATCTCCAGAAGACTCGTTGTTTTATTTCCCAAACTCTCGCTGTTTTATCCCCTAAATTGTCTCAGTTTTATCCACAAAACCCTTACTGTTTTATCCACTGAAGTCAGCTGTTTTAGCTCCTGAAGTCTCGCTGTTTTATCTCCTGAACTATCACTGTTTTATTCCCAGACAGCTCGCTGATTTAATCACTGAGCATTCTCTCTTTTATCCCCCAAACGCTCACTGTTTTATCCAGAAACCCCCTACTGTTTTATCCCCTGAAATCAGCCGTTTTAGCTCCTGAACTCTCACTCTTTTATCTCATGAACTCTCGCTATTTTATCCCCTGAAGTCTCTCTGTTTGATCTCCAGAAGACTCGTTGTTTTATTTCCCAAACTCTCACTGTTTTATCCCCTAAAGTCTCACAGTTTTATCCACAAAACCCTCACTGTTTTATCCCCTGAACTCAGCTGTTTTAGCTCCTGAAGTCTTGCTGTTTTATATCCTGAACTATCGCTGTTTTATCCCCTGAGCACTCGCTGATTTAATCACTGAGCACTCTCTCTTTTATTTCCTGAACTCTCTCTGTTTTATCTCCTGGACTTTCATTGATTTATCCTACTAACTCTCACTGTTTTATCCCACTGACCTCTCACTGTTTTACCCCTGAACTCTCACTTTTTTAGCTGCTGAAGTCTCACTGCTTTATCCCCTGAACTCTCACTGTTTTACCCCTGAACTCTCACTGTTTTACCCCTGAACTCTCACTGTTTACTCCCTTGAACATTCACGGTTTTATCTCCGGAACTCTCACAGTTTAATCACTTGAACTCTCGTTGTTTCATCTGCCAAACTCTTGCTGTTTAATCCCTTGAACTCTCTCTCTATTTTATCTGCTGAACTCTCAGTGTTTATAACCTGAACTTTCGCTGTTTTTCCTCCCAAACTCTTGCTTCTTTATCTCCCAAACTCTCACTGTTTTATCTGCTGAACTCTCAATCTTGAATCTTCTGAGCTCTCACTGCACTTTCCCCTGACCTCTCAGTTATTTTATACTTGAACACTCACTGTTTTACCTCACAAGCACTTGTTTTTATTTCCCCTGAACTCTCACTGTTTTCACTTCCTTCACTCTCACTGCTTTCACTCCTGAACTTGCCCTGTTTTATCACCTGAACTCTCACTAATGTTCGCTCTGAACTCTAATTGTTCTCTCTCCTGGACTCTCATTTATTCAATCTCCTGGAGTCTCACACTTTTATCCCCTACGCTCTCGCTGTTTTACCTCCTGATCGCTCACTGTTATGACCTCTGAATACTCATTGTTCTAACTCATAAACGATCACTGTTTTATTCCCTAAACTCTCACTGTTCTATCTCCTGGACTCTCACTTTTCTATGCTCTGAGGTCTCACTATTTATATCCCCTGAATTCTCCCCATTTCATCACCTTTGCCCCCTGAACACTCGCTGTTTTATCCCCTGAAATCTCACTGTGTTATCTCTTGATCTCTCGCTGCTTATAACCTGAACTCTCACTGTAGTTCCCCTGAACTCTCATGGTATAATGCCTTGTACATTCACTGTTTATCTCCTGAACTCTCACTTTAATCCCTTGAGCTCTCGCTGTTTCATCTGCCAAACTCTCACTGTTTAATCCCGTGACCTTCCACTGTTTTATCTCCACAACTCTCGCTGTTTAATCCCCTGAACTCTTTCTATTTTATCTGATGGACTCTCAGTGTTTTATGCCCTGAACTTTCGCTGTTTTACTTCCCAAACTCTTGCTTCTTTATCATCCAGACTCTCACTGTTTTATCTCCTGAACTCTCAATTTTTAATCTTCTGATCTCTCACTGCTCTTTCCCCTGAACTCTCAATTATTTTAGACATGAACTCTCACTGTTGTATCTCACAAGCGCTTGCTTTTATTTCCCCTGAACTCTCATTGTTTTCACTTCCTTCACACTCACTGCTTTCACTCCTGAACTTGCGCAGTTTTATCCCCTGAACTCTCACATTTTTACCTGCTGAATTCACACTGCTTTATCCCCTCAACCCTCCCCGTTTGATCTTGCAAACACTTGTTATTTTATCCCCTGAACTCTCACTGTTTCATCCCATGAACTCTCAATGTTTTATCTCCTCAATTCTCCCTGTTTTATCTGCTCAACTCTCACCATTTCATCTCCTCAGCTCTCGCCATTTTGCCACCTGAACTCCCATTGTTATGACCTCTGAATGCTCATTGTTCTAACTCCTAAACGATCACTATTTTATTCCCTAAACTCTCACTGTTCTATGTCCTGGACTCTCGCTTTTCTATCTGCTGAAGTCTCACTGTTCTGTCCCCTGAACTCTCAGCATTTCACCACCTGAACCCTGGTTGTTTTATCCCCTGAACTCTCGCTGTTTTATCCCCTAATTTTCACTGTGTTATCTCCTGAACTCTCGCCGCTAATTTCCTGAACTCACTCTGTTTTTCTGCTGAACTTGAACTGCTTAATCCCTTGAACTTTCACTGTTTTATCTCCCAATCTCTCGCTGTTTTTCCTCCTGTACTCTCACTGCTATGACCTCTGAATGCTCATTGTTATAACTCTTAACCAATCACTGCTTTATTCCCTAAACTCTCACTGTTCTATCTCCTGGACTCTCACTTTTCTACCTCCTGAACTCTCACTGTATAATCCCTTGAACTCTCACTGTTTCATCTGCCAAACTCTTGCTGTTTAATCCCTTGAACTATCACTGTTTTATCTCCACAACTCTCGCTGTTTAATCCCCTGAATTCTCTCTATGTTATTTCCTGAACTCTGTGTTTTATACCCTGAATTTTCACTGTTTTACCTCCCGAACTCTTGCTTCTTTATCTCCCAAACTCTCACTGTTTATCTCCTGAACTCTCAATTTTTAATCTTCTGAGCTCTCGCTGCTCTTTCCCCTGAACTCTCAATTATTTTATACTTGAACTCTCACTGTTTTACCTCACAAGCACTTGCTTTTATTTCCCCTGAGCTCTCACTGTTTACACTTCGTTCACTCTCACTGCTTTCACTCCTGAACTTGCGTTGTTTTATCACCAGAACTCTCACTAATGTTCGCTCTGAACTCTCATTGTTCCCTCTCCTGGACGCCCATTTTTTCAATCTCCTGGTATCTTACTGTTTTATCCCCTGAACTCTCACTTTTTTATCTGCTGAATTCACTCTGCTTTATCCCCTCAACCCTCCCTGTTTTATCTCACTAACGCTCGCTGTTTTATCCACTGAACTCTCACTGTTTCATCCACAAAACCCCCACTGTTTTATCCCCTGAATACAGCTGTTTTATCCCCTGAACTCTCACTGTTTTAACCCCTGAGCTCTTGCAGATTTAATCACTGAGCACTCTCTCTTTTATCTCCTGAACTCTCACTGCTTTATCTCCTGGACTTTCATTGCTTTATACCCCTAACCCTCATTGTTTTATCCCACTAATCTCTCACTGTTTTACCCCCAAACCCTCACTTTTTTAGCTGCTGACCTCTCACTGTTTTTACCGAGCTCTCATTGTTTAATCCATTCAACGTTCACTGTTTTATCCCCTAAATTCTCACTGTTTTTTCTCTGTGATCTCGTTTAATCCATTGAACATTCACTGTTTTATCTGATGAACTCTCACTATTTAATCCCTTGATCACTCGCTGTTTCATCTGCCAAACTCTCTCTGTTTAATCTCTTGAAAATTCACTGTTTTATCCCCACAGCTCTCAATATTTAATGCCCTGAACTCTTTCTCTTTATTTTGCTGAACTCTCAGTGTGTTATACCCTGAACTTTCGCTGTTTTACCTCCCAAACTCTTGCTTCTTTATCTCTCAAACTCTCACTGTTTTATCGCCTGGACTCTCAATTTTGAATCTTCTGAGCTCTCACTGCTCTTTCCTCTGAACTCTCAATTATTTTATACGTGGACTCTCACTGTTTTACCTCACAAGCGCTTGCTTTTATTTCCCCTGATCTCTCATTGTTTTCACTTACTTCACTCTCACTGCTTTCACTCCTCAACTTGCACTGTTTTATCACCTGAACTCTCACTAATGTTCTCTCTGAACTCTTATTGTTCTCTCTCCTGGACTCTCATATCTTCATTCTCCTGCAGTCTCACTGTTTATCCCCTGAACTCTCATTGTTTTATCTCCTGAACACTCCCTATATTATCTGCTCAAGTCTCACCATGTCATCTCCTTAGCTCTCGTTGTTTCGCCTCCTGAACTCTCACTGTTATGACTACTCAGTGTACTAACTCCTAAACACTCACTGTTTTATTCTCCAGACTCTTAGCGTTCTAGCTCCTGGACTTTCAGTTTTCTAACTGCTGAAGTCTCACTGTTTTGTCCTGAAATCTCACCATTTCATGACGTGAAACCTCGTTTTATCCAGTGAACTCTCACTGTTTTATCCCCTAATTCTCACTGTGTTATCTCCTGAACCCTCGCTGCTAATTTCCTGAACTCTCACTGTTTTCCCCCTGAACTCTAACTGTTTAATCCCTTGAACTTTCATTGTTTTATCTCCCAAACTCTCGCTGTTTTGCCTCCTGTACTCTCACTGTTATGACCTCTGAATGCTCATTGTTCTAACTCCTAAACAATCACTGTTTTATTCCCTAAACTCTCACTATTCTATCTTCTGGACTCTCGCTTTTCTATCTCCTGAACTCTCAGTGTTTTATCCTTTAAACTCTCGCTGTTTCATCTGCTGAACTCTCGCTGTTTAATCCCTTGTACTATCCCTGTTTTATCTCCACAACCCTTGCTTTTTAATTCCCTGAATTATCTCTATGTTATCTCCTTTTAATCCTCTGAGCTCTCACTGCTCTTTCCCCTGAACTCTCAATTATTTTATACATGAACTCTCACTGTTGTATCTCACAAGCGCTTGCTTTTATTTCCCCTGAACTCTCACTGTTTACACTTCCTTCACTCACACTGCTTTCACTCCTGAACTTGCGTTGTTTTATCACCGGAACTCTCACTAATGTTCGCTCTGATCTCTCATTGTCCTCTCTCCTGGACTCCCATTTTTTCAATCTCCTGAAATCTCACTGTTTAATCCCCTGAACTCTCACTGTTTTACCCCCTGAACTCTCACTGTTTTACCCCCTGAACTCTCACTGTTTTACCCCCTGAACTCTCACTGTTTTACCCCCTGAACTCTCACTGTTTTACCCCCTGAACTCTTCACTGTTTTATCTGCTCAACTCTCACCATTTCATCTCCTCAGCTCTCGCCGTTTTGCCACCTGAACTCCCATTGTTATGACCACTGACTGCTCATTGTTCTAACTCCTAAACGATTACTGTTTTATTCCCTAAACTCACACTGTTCTATCTCCTGGACTCTCACTTTTCTACCTGCTGAAGTCTCATTGTTTTCTCCCCTGAACTCTCACCATTTCATCACCTGAACTCTCGTTCTTTTATCCCATGAAATCTCACTGTTTTATCCACAAAACCCCCAATGTTTTATCCCCTGAACACAGCTGTTTCCACTCCTGAACTATCGTTGTTTTATCTCCTGAACACTCGCTCTTTTATCTCCTAAAGTCTCACTGTTTTAACCCCTGGACTCTCACTGTTTTATCAGCTGAGCACTTGCTGATTTAATCACTGAACACTCTCTCTTTTATCTCATGAACACTTGCTGCTTCATCTGCTGCTCTTTCATTGCTTTATCCCCCTAACTCTCACTGTTTTACCCACTGAACCCTCACTTTTTTAGCTGCTGAACTCTCACTGTTTTATCCCCTGAACTCTCACTGTTTTGCCTCCTGAACTCTCACTGTTATGACCACTGATTGCTCATTGTTCTAACTCCTAAACGATTACTGTTTTATTCCCTAAACTCTCACCGTTCTATCTCCTGGACTCTCGCTTTTCTATCTGCTGAAGTCCCACTGTTTTATCCCCTCAACTCTCACCATTTCATCACCGTTTTGCCCCTGAACACTCGTTACTTTAACCCCTGAAATCTCACTGTGTTATCTCCTGAACTCTCGCTTTAAAGCACCTGAACTCTCACTGTATTTCCCCTGAACTTTTACTGTCTAATCCCTTGTATATTCATTGTTTTATTTCCTGAACTCTCACTGTTTACTCCCTTGAACTCTCGCTGTTTCATCTGCCAAACTCTCGCTGTTTAATCCTTTGAACTTTCACTGTTTTATCTCCACAATTCTCGCTGTTTAATCCCCTGAACTCTCTCCATGTTATCTCCTGAACTCTCAGTGTTTCATACTCTGAACTTTCGCTGTTTTACCTCCCAAACTCTACCTTCTTTATCTCCCAAACGCTCATTGTTTTATCTCCTGAACTCTCAATTTTTAATCTTCTGAGCTCTCACTGCTCTTTCCCCTGAACCCTCAATTATTTATACATGAACTTTCACTGTTTTACCTCACAACGCTTGCTTTTATTTCCCCTGAACTCTCACTGTTTTCACTTTCGAACTTGCACTGTTTTATCATCTGAACTCTCACTAATGTTCGCTCTGAACTCTCATTGTTCTCTCTCCTGCACTCCCATTTTTTCAATCTCCTTGCACTGTTTTATCCCCTGAACTCTCACTTTTTTCTCCACTGAATTCACACTGCTTTATCCCCTCAACCTTCCCTGCTTTATCTTGCAAACGCTTGCTGTTTGATCCCCTGAACTCTCACCATTTCATCCCCTGAACTCTCGCTGTTTTGCCACCTGAACTCTCACTGTTATGACCACTGAATACTCATTGTTCTAACTCCTAAACGATCATTGTTTTATTCCCTAAACTCACACTGTTCTCTCCCCTGGACTCTGGCTTTTCTATCTGCTGAGGTCTCACTGTTTTGTCCCCTAAAATCTCATCATTTCATCACCTGAACTCTCATTGTTTTATCCCCTGAATTCTGATGGTTTTATCCCCTGAACTAGCACTGTTTTACCCCCTGAACTCTCGCTGTTTTATCTCCTGAACTCTCACTGTTGTATCTCCTGAACTCTCACTGTTGTATCTCCTGAACTCTCACTGTTGTATCTCCTGAACTCTCACTGTAGTATCTCCTGAGCTCTTGTCATAATACCTCCTGAGCTCTCACTGTTCTATCTTCTGAGCTCTCACTGTTTCATCTCCTGAACTCTCGTTGCGTTACCTCCTGATCTCTTCTTGTTATATCCAATAAACGCTTATTGTTTATTTTCCTAAGCTCTCACTGCTTTATTCCCTGAACTCGCAATTTTTTCCACTGAAATCTCACTATTTTATCTCCCAAACTCTCACTTTTTCATCTCCTGAACTTCATTATTTTAAACCATGCATTCTCATTGTTTTATCCATTAAAGTCTCTATGTTTTTTCCACTGATCTCTCACTGTTTTATCTCCTGAACTCTCACTAGTTTTCCCTCTGAGCTCTCGCTCTTCTCTGTCCTGAACTCTCATTTTATCAATCTGCTGAAGTCTCACTGTTTTGTCCCCTGAGCTCTTGTGGTTTTATCCCCCAAACTCTCACTGTTTTATACCATGAACACTCGCTGCTTTATCTCCTGAACTCTCACTGTTTTACCTCCTGATCTCTGCCTATGATATCTCCTGAACTCTCTCTGTGTTTTACCTCCAGATCACACTCTATTCTATCTCCTAATCTCTCACTGTTTTAGCTCCTGAACTCTGCCAGTTTTATCCCCTGATCTCTGCCAGTTTTATCCCCTGATCTCTGATTGTTTTATCCCCTGAACTCTCGCTTTTTTACCCCTTGAACTCTTGCTGTTTTATGTCCAGAGTTCTTGCTGTTTTATTTCCTGCACTCAAACTGTTTGATCCCCTAAACTCTCACTGCTTTATGCCATGAAGTTTCACTGTTTGATCCCCTGAGATCTCGCTATCTTACCCCCTGAACTTTTGCTGTTCTATCTCCTGAACTCTCACTGTTTTACCTCCTGATCTCACAATGTTCTATCTGCTGAGCTCTCACTGTTTTATCTCCTGAACTGTCATTGTTTTACCTCCTGATCTAACAATGATCTATCTCTTGAGATCTCGCTGTTTTATCTCCTGAACTCTCACGGTTTTACCTGCTGATCTCACACTGTTCTATCTCCTAATCTCTCACTTTTTTACCTCTTGAACTCTCTCTGTTTTATTCCCTGAACTCTGCCTGTTTTATCCCCTGAACTGTAATTGATTTATCCCCTGAACTCTCACTGTTTTATCTGCTCAACTCTCACCATTTCATCTCCTGAGCTCTCGCTGTTTTGCCAACTGAACTCTCACTGTTATGACCACTGAATGCTCATTGTTCTAACTCCAAAACAATCACTGTTTTATTCCCTAAACTCAGACTGTTCTATCTCCTGGTCTCTGGCTTTTCTATGTGCTGAAGACTCGCTGTTTTGTCCCCTAAACTCTCACCATTTCATCACCTGAACTCTCGTTGTTTTATCCCCTGAAATCTTATTGTTTTATCCCCTGAACTATCACTGTTTTACCCCCTGAACTCTCGCTGCTTTATCTCCTGAACTCTCACTGTTTTATCCCCTAACGCTCACTGTCTGACCTCCTGAACACTCATTGTTTATCACCCAAATCTCGTTGTTTTATCTCCTAAACTCTCACTGTTTTATCCTTTGAACTCTTGCTGTTTTACCTCCTGAACTCTCATTGTTTTATCACCTGAGCTCTTGCTATTTTATCTCCTCAACTCTTACTGTTTTACCTCCTTATTTCACAATGTTCTACCTCCTGAGCTCTCGTTGTTTTATCCCCTAAACTATCACTATTTTAGCTCCTGAACTCTCACTGTTTTATCCCCTGAATTCTTGCTCTTTTATTTCCCAAACTCTCGCTCTTTGATCTCCTGAGCTCTCGCTGTTTGATCTCCTGAACTCTCAATGTTTTATCCCCGGCTCTTTCGATGTTTGATATCCTGAACTCTCACCTTTCTGTGCCCTGAACTCTCACCATTTTATCCCCTGAGCTCACGTTGCTTTATACCCTGAGCGCTTGCTGTTTAACGCCCTGGACTCTTGCTGTTTTACCTCCTGAACTCTCACTGTTTTATCCACTAAACTCTCACAGTTTCATCTCCTGAACTCTCACTGTTTTACCTCCTGAACTCTCACCGTTTTATGCCCTGAACTCTCTCTGTTTTAACTCCTGAACTCTCACTGTTTTATCCCCCAAGCTCTTGCAGTTTTATCTCCTGAACTCTCACTGTTTTAGCCCCTGAACTCTCACTGTTTCATCTCCTGAACACTCACTGTTTTATCTCCTGAACTTGCACTGTTTTATCTCCCAAACTCTCACTGTTATACCTCCTGAGCTCTCACTTTTCTATCTTCTGAGCTCTCACTGTTTCATCTCCTGAACACTCGCTGCATTACCTCCTGAACTCTCACTGTTATATCTAATAAATGCTTGTTGTTTTATTTCCTAAACTCTCACTGCTTTATTTCCTGAACTCTCACTTTTTTCCCCTGAAATCTCACTATTTTATCTCCCAAACTCTCACTTTTTCATCTCCTGAACTTCATCATTTTAAACTGTGATCTCTCATTGTTTTATCCATTAAACTCTCAATGTGTGTAAATAGCCTGGATCATGTTGAGATCAAAAAAGAGGAGGTGTTAGGCGCCTTGAAGAATATTAAGGTGGATAAGTCCCCAGGGCCAGATGGGATCTACCCCAGAGTACTGAAGGAGGCAAGGGAGGGGATTGTTGGGGCCTTGACAGGAATCTTTGTATCCTCACTTGCTACGGGTGAGGTCCCAGAGGACTGGAGAATGGCTAATGTTGTTCCATTGTTTAAGAAGGGTAGCAGGGATAATCCAGGAAATTACAGGCCGGTGAGCCTTACGTCAGTGGTAGGGAAATTATTGGAGAAGATTCTTCATGACAGGATTTACTACCATTTGGAAGCAAATGGGCGTATTAGTGAGGGGCAGCATGGTTTTGTGAAGGGGAGGTCGTGTCTCACTAACTTGATCAAGTTTTTTGATGAAGTGACAAAGATGATTGACGATGGAAGGGCAGTGGATGTTATATACATGGATTTCAGTAAGGCCTTTGACAAGGTCCTTCATGGCAGACTGGTACAGAAGGTAAAGTCGCACGGGATCAGAGGTGAGCTTGCAAGATGGATACAGAATTGTCTTGGTCATAGAAGACAGAGGGTAGCAGTGGAAGGGTGCTTTTCTGAATGGAGAGCTGTGACTTCTGGTGTTCCACAGGGATCAGTGCTGGGACCTTTGCTGTTTGTGATATACATAAATGATTTGGAGGAAAATGTAACTGGGCTAATTAGTATGTTTGCAGACAACACTGAGGTTAGAGGAGTTGCAGATAGTGAAGAGGATTGTCAAAGGATACAACGGGATATAGATCGGTTGGAGACTTGGGCAGAGAAATGACAGATGGAGTTTCATCCGGACAAATGCGAGGTAATGCATTTTGGAAGGTCTAATACAGGCGGGAATTATACAGTAAATGACAGAATCCTTAAGTGCATCGACAGGCAGAGGGATCTGGGTGTACAGGTCCACAGGTCACTGAAAGTGGCAACACAGGTGGATAAGGTAGTCAGGAAGGCATATGGCATGTTTGTCTTCATTGGCAGGGGTATTGAGTATAAAAGCTGGGAAGTCATGCAGCTCCTGTGTAGAACTTTGGTTAGGCCACACTTGGAATATTACGTGCAATTCTGGTCACCACATTACCAGAAGGATATGGAGGCATTGGAGAGGGCGCAGAGGGGATTTACCAGGATACTGCCTGGTCTGGAGGTTATTAGCTATAAGGAGAGGTTGGAGAAACTTGGATTGTTCTCACTAGAGCGACGGAGATTGAGGGGCGACTTGATAGAAGTTTACAAAATTATGAGTAGCATGGACAGAGTAGAGAGTCAGAAGCTTTTTCCCAGTGTGGAAGAGTCAATTACTAGGGGACATAGATTTAAGATGAGTGGAGAAAACTATAGAGGAGATGTGTGGGGCAAGTTGTTTACACAGAGGGTAGTGAGTGTCTGGAATTCGCTGCCAGAGGAGGTGGTGGAAGCAGGTACGATAGTGGTGTTTAAGAGGCAGCTTGACAAATACATGAATAGGATGGGAATAGAGGGATACGGACCCCGGAAGTGCAAAATGTTTTATTTGACGGGCAATATGATCGGCGCAGGCTTGGAGGGCTGAAGGGCCTGTTCCTGTGCTGTACTTTTCTTTGTTCTTTGTTTTATCCTCTGAACTCTCTCTGTTTTATCCACTAGACTCTTGCTGTTTTATCTCATGAACTCTTACTGTTTCATCCTCTGAACTCTCCCTGTTTTATCTCCTGAACTCTCTCTGCTTTATCTGCGGAACTCTCGCTGTTTCATCCCCAATCTGTTGCTGCTTTATCTCCCGAACGCTCACTGTTTCTTCCTCGATCTGTCGCTGTTTTATCTCCTGATCTTTCGCTGTTTTTTCCCTAAACTATCGCTCTTTTATCCTGTGTACTCTCAATGAGATCATGGCTGATCTGATAATCCTAACTCCACTTTCCTGCCTTTTCCCCATAACCCTTGGTTCCCTTACTGATTAAAAATCTGCCTATCTCAGCCTTAACAACCCAGCCTCTACAGCTCTCTGCGGTAAAGAATTCCACAGATTGACTGCCCTCTGAGAGAAGGAATTCCTCCTCATCTCTGTCTTAAATGGGTGACCCCTTACCCTGAGATTATGCCCTCTGGTGCTAGACTCTCTCACAAGGGGAAACAACCTTTCACCATCTACCCTGTCAAACCCCTTAACAATCTGATATGTTTCAATAAGGTCACCTCTCATTCTTCTAAACTCCAATGAGTTCAGGCCCAACCGACTCAACCTCTCCTTGTAAGAAAATCCCTTCATACACGGGATCAACCTAGTGAACCTCTTCTGGACTGCCTCCAATGCCAGTATATCTTTCCTTAGATGAAGGGACCAAAACTGTTCATAGTATTCTAGGTGTGGTCTAACTAGTGCCTTGTATAGTATTAGCAAGACTTCCCCATTTTTATACTCCATTCCATTTGAAATAAAGGCCAATATTCCACTTGCCTTCCCTATTACCTGCTGAACTTGTGTGCTAGTTTTTTGGGATTCATGCACGAGGACCCCCAAATCCCTCTGTGCTGCAGCTTTCTGCAGACCTTGTCTATTTAAATAATATTCAGCTCCTCTATTCTGCATACCCTCATATTTTACCATGTTATATTCCATCGACCAAGTTCTTGCCCACTCACTTAAACTGTCTCTAACCCTCTGTAGACATCTTCACACTTACCTTCCCATCTATTTTTGTGTCATCCACAAACTTGGTGATAGTACATTCACTTCCCTCATCCAGGTCATTAATATATATCGTAAATAATTGTGCCCCCAGCTCTGATCCTTGTGGCACTCCACTAGTTATAGGTTGCCATCCTGAAAACACCCCCCTTATGCCAATGGTTCCCCTTCATCTATCCTGCTTGTTACCTCCTCAAAGAATTCTAATAAATTTCTCAGGCATGATTTCCCCTTCATGAATCCATGCTGATTCTGCTCGATTATATTATGTATTTCTAAGTGCTCTGCTATTACATCCTTTATAATAGAATCTAACCTTTTTCCAATGACAGATGCTAATCTAACTGGCCTATAGTTACCTGTTCTTTTGTCTCCCTCCCTTTTTGAATAAGGGTGTTACATTGGCAGTTTTCCAATCTTCTGGGACTTTTCCAGAATCTAAGGATTTTTGGAAGATTAGCACCAGTGCATCCACTATCTCTGTAGCTACTTCCTTTAATATCCTAGGATGCAACCCATCAGGTCCAGGGGACTTATCAGCCTTTATCCCCATTAGTTTCCCTAGTACTTTGTCCCTAGTGATAAAGATGGTATTAATTTCCTCCCCCACTTTTGCCCCTTGATTATTTGGTATCTTTGGAATGCTATTAGTGTCTTCTACTGTGAAGACTGGTGCAAAGTATTTAGTCAACTCCTCTGCCAATTCCTGGTTCCCCATTATTATTTCCCCAACCTTATTCTCTAAGGGGCCAATGTTCACTTAGGTCTCTCTCTTCCTTTTTATATATTTAAAGAAGCTTTTACTGTCCATTTTTATACTCTAGTTTACTCTCAAAATTTATTTTCTCCCTCTTTATTATCTTTTGGTCATCTTCTGTTGGTTTTTAAAACATTCCTAATCCTCTGGCTTATCACTAATCTGCCACATTGTATGGTTTTTTTCTTTCATTTGATACTATCCTTAACTTGGTTAACTGTGACTGGTTTATCCCTCTCCTAGAATCCTTCTTCCTCACTGAGATATATCTTTGTTGTGAGTCATGATCTATTATCTTAAATGTCTGCCATTGTTCATCAACCATTTTTTCTGTTAAACTCCTATCCCAGTCCACTCCAGCCAACTCTGCCCTCATTCCTTTCTAATTACCCTTATTTAAGTTTAGCACAGTTGTTTCTGACCCAAGTTTCTCACTCTCGAATGGAATGATAAATTCTACCATGTTATGGTCACTGCTTCCTCGGGGATCTTTTACTCTAAGCTCATTTATTAAACCTGCTTCAGTACACATTACCAGATCCAAAATAACCTGATCCCTAGTTGGATCCACAGCATATTGTTCTTGGAAACTGTCCCAAATACACAATCTGAATTTGTGCTCATGACTTCCTCTGCCAATTTGATTTTCCCAATCTCCATGAAGATTAAAGTTACCCATGATTAATGTACTGCCTTTTTTTATATGCCCTCATTACCTTCTGAGTTATTCTCTGCCCTACAGTATAGTTACTCCTAGAGGACCTGTAGATTAATCCCACCAGTCTCTACTTCTCCTTGTTATTTCTTACCCCAACCCAAATGGATTCTACATCTTCTGATCCAAGATCCTTTCTTGCTATCGTATTTATTCCATCTCGCACTAACAAAGCTACCCCACCACCCTTTTCTTCCTGCCTGTCATTTTGAAAAGTTACATAACCCTGAATATTTAGTTTGTGGCTCCGACATTATTGTAATCATGTCTCCGTAATGGCTATAAGGTCATTCCCATCAACCTCTATTTGTGCCGTTAATTCATTTATTTTGTTCCAAATACTATGTGCATTTAAGTAAAGAGCCACTATTTTTGCTTTTTTACCATTTTCCCGCTTTGACCCTATGTGCTGCCTTTTTAATGTTTGTACACTCTGTCCCTTCCTGTCACACTCTGGGTATCATTACCTAAATAGCTGCCCTGCAATGTTGCCATATCCTTTTGCTTTGTCAGCCACGTAACCCCTATCCAGAACCCTCCCCTACCATATTTAGTTTAAAAATCTCTCTACAGCCCTCGTTATTTGATTCAGCAGGACACTGATCCCAGCATGGTTCAAGTGAATCCTGTCCCATGGGAACAGCTCCTTTCTACCCCAGTACAGTGCCAGTGCACCTTGAACTGAAACCCTTTCCTCCCACGTCAAGCTTTGAGCCACACATGTAACTCCTTGATTTGATTTACCCTATGCCAGTTTGCTCCTGAGATTATACCTTGGAGGTCCTGGTTTTTAATTTAGCTCCTAACTGTTCAAATTCTTTCAGCAGAACCTCCTTTCTGGTCCTGATAATGTTGTTTGTACCAACATGGGCGACGACAACTGTATCCCTCCCCTCCCACTCCAAGTTCCTCCCCAGCCCTGAGGAGATGTTCTTAATCCTGGCATGGGGCAGGCAACACAGCCTTCAGGACTCATGCTCATGGCTGCAGGGAACAGTATCTATCCCCCTAATTATAATCTCCCCCCTGTTACCACTACATTCCTATTTCCTCCCCTCACTTGAATGGCTCCTTGTGCCATGGTCTGTGGTCAGCTTGCTCAACCTTCCTGCAGTCCCCACTCTTGTCCAACAGCTTGCAAGAACCTTGTAACTGTTGGACACTTTCAGGGGCCAAGCCTTCTTGAATGCTATCCCCTGGGCCCCCTTACCTACCTCACCTGCAGTCACACCCTCCTGTCCCTGATCACAGACCAAATTTGAATGACCTAATCTGAGGGGTGTGACCGTCTCCTGGAGCAAAGTGCCCAGGTAACTTTCCCCTCCCTGATGTGCTGCAATGTCTGCAGCTCGGACTCCGGGGGCAGAATTTTCCGCTCGACATGTAGAATAGTGCACAAGGACATCGGGTTAGTTTCCCAACACCATCGCGCACTCACACGATATTTCAGTCAGTGGGTGAGCGCGTGAGAGTCAGCAGCGAACCTGCCAACAATTAAAGGCCTATTAAAGGCCATTAATTTATTAATTAAGTGCCACTTTTCACTGCCCATCCAATGTTATGGTTGGCAGGCAGGTGAATCGGCCAGGCAGCCTTGGCTTTTTTGAGTAAACCTCATCTACGGGCGGGATGAGGTTTCCAACATTAATTTATAAAAAGATGTTTCGGCACAATTTTTGTTATGAATATGTGCATGCGAGTGAGTCCTCTGCGGGGACACTTTTTTCAGAATTTCCAAACCCTTATTTTTAATTGTAACATTCTTCAGCTGCCTGAGGCAGCTCCCTGCCTTCAGGGAGCTTTCATTACGCGCTGCCCTGCGCCTGTGCCTGTGCAGACTCCAGCGCCAGCCCTCCTCCTGCCCCCTCCCCGGACAGCGCTGAGCCTTCAGCATGAAATCACGGTCAGGGGCTGATTGTGGGTGGCACACCATTTCCTGGCTGCTCCCGGGCCCACCCACCACACCCGTGCCCACCCACCACACCCACGCAATGAACTAAAAATCCTGCTCCAGCTCCTCAACTCGGATCCGAAGCTCCTCCAGCTGCAAACACTTACTACAGATTTATTCGCTCTAGATCACCTTGGTGTCCAGAAGTTGCCACATGCCGCAGCTGCAACACATCACCCATCCTGTCATCACTATCGTATGTTATTTAATTAATTAATTAATTACTCTAGTATCCCTGCTCTTTACACTTGAAGAATCCCCAGCTCATTACACTTCATTGTAATTAATTTTTCTTTACACCAGTGTGAACCTTATACTTAACAAGCTATTTTTTAAGAAAAAGAGAGAGAAAAAAAGACCAGAGACCTAAACACAAACAAAAGACCTTACGTTTACTTTAAAGACTAGAAATATTCACCAATCCTACTCACCAATCAGCTGCTTTCCCTGCACTTGTGTCACGTTGTGGTTGGTGACATCACTCCGCCGCTGGGCTGAGTGCAGGTAGGCCTCTCAATCCACATCTTTTATCCTCTCCCATTCACCTCTCACTCAAGATACACTAGTGTGAGCCGGCCAATCAACTCACTAGCTTCCTATGATGTCACAGCTGTTTTTCTCCTTCTTTTCCCCCCTGCAGCTGCCTCTCAGCAGCTGAAACAGTGAAACAGCACATTCCTCCACTCTCAACTGTATCCTGCAGGTCCACTGTGCTCCAACTTCCAGCGTGGTAGGCCTCACTCGAATCCCCGGTCTGTATTTATGGGCATTCCTCCACTCTCAACAGTGTCCCACAGGTCCGCTCCACTCTGACTCCCAGCGAGGTAGGCCTCACTCGAATCCCCAGTCTGTATTTATAGGTGCACCTCAGTTCTCAACTGTATCCCACAGGTCTGCTCCGCTCCGACTCCCAGCGAAGTAGGCCTCACTCAAATCCCCGGTCTGTATTTATGGACTCTCCTCAGCTCTCAACTGATTCCCGCAGGTCTGCTACACTCCAACTCCGAGCAAGGTAGCTCTCCTGTAGCTGGTTCTGCTTCTATCTGCTGTACCAGAGCTGCTCACAGGTGATTCATGGCTGGTCATTGCTTCCCTGTAGCTGCTCCCAGCTCTCACCTTCAGTTCTCTTTAGCCATTCCATTCTCTGCTTAGACTGACCCCGGTCACTCTGTGCTTCCACAGTTGGTTCCCAATGTCAAGATCCCTCCTCAGAACACAATGCAGAACAAAGAATCAAAGCAAAGGAGAGGAAAGGTGAGGCGGAAGGATAGAAAAGAGGGAGCAGGAATAAGAGATATCACAAGAAATGAAAATTTGCAAAGAAGCAATGTTAAGCCAAATGGGAGAGTGAGAAACAATCACCAGGGAACAGTTAGAAGCTGTACAGAGGGGGCTGGGGGGAGGGGAGGGGATTCGGGTGGGGTGTAGGTTTGGGACAAGGAGTCCCTTCAAACATGCGATTTTTGTGGCGGACAAGCCACGAACAAAAAGATGGAGTGAGAAAGAGAAAGGCAGAGAAAGATGGAGAGAAAGGAATGGAGAGAGATAGAGCTAGGTGGGAGAGAGAGAACCGGGGAGAGAGAGAACTGGGGCGAGAGAGAGAGAGGTGAATAGGGAAAGTGGAAGGTGGAGAAAAAAAAAAGAAATAATGAAGCAGGAGAGAGAATATGTTGTCAGTACCACAGGCTAGGATAGCTGGTAGCTCTTCCTTTGGAATATTCTTCTTTAGAAGTGCTTCATTTATTTACTCTTACATTAATGCAACTATAAAAAATGGAAAGAATGGTGAATAGATGGATATGGATGTGAGGATAGAATGGTAGACAAAGGGCGGGATTGTCCCAGTGTGGCAGTGTGGTAGTGGGCGGGAAAAAGGACGTTTTTCCTGTCAGCCACAATAGCGGCTTTGCCCACTATACCATCCCAATCCCGCCTCAATAACCGTGCATTCCTGGGAAACATGCCATTGTGATGGCAGACAGGGTCTCATTCACCCACCAAACCATCACCTCGCCACTTCCTCACACTGGGTGTCATATTTAAAGTGCAGCCGTTCGCACACCCCTCAGAGCTTCCAGCCCAGGACTGCTGCACAGAAGACATGGCCCTGAAAGGCAAGAAGACTACAGCTCCCCCAACTTAATGATGCATCCCTTGAGCATCTTTTGGATGTTGTGGAGGCCTGCTGTGATGTCCTCTACCTCCGCTATGGGCAGACCAGCAAGCAAGGTCACCAATGCAACATGGGAGACAGTGGCAGCGGTGGTCAGCGTCAATGTCCTGCAAGAAAGGATAGCCGCCCTGTACTGCAAGGGAATGAATGGTCTCATCCATTCCACCAGGGTATATCACTCTTCTCACATACCCATCACACATCTACAGGGACCTCAAACCTCAAGGGACAACACCACTAACTCTCACACACAGTGTTATGACCTGGCAAATGATGTGAGCCGGGTGGACCGAATCCACAAGGGAAACTTGGTCGCGCTATCACAACAATTTTGCAATCTGTATTTAACACATGAAGATGTGTGAACAGAATTCAGAAGTAACAAGTCCACCAAAACATTTAGAGGTTTTAAAAATTTAATTAAAATATCTATTAACAACATATAAGATTTCAAGCACGTACATAAGACTACAATTACTACTATAATAAATCCTAAAATTCCTAATAAAGCTGACCCACAGTTACACCCCTTTTAAGGCAACAGTCCAAAATAGATTTTAGACTTAAAACAGAACCAGCAAGTTAACACAATACCCACTTGACAGTGGAATTTCCCCAACTTCAGTTTTGTTATATAGCAGAATTATGCACAAATATCTGGAAGCTTCATTAAGGCTATTTCACACACTCCTGTTAGATCTTACATGGCCTTCTCCCACATAGCCTTTCATTCTCCTTTATATATATTTCTCTCTTTTTAAAGTGCAAATTATATTGTTCCATGTGTCTTTGTAATTGTATCTTCCTCATAATATAAAAACTTTCGTGTTGCCAATATTGGCAGTAACTTTTGGGAAAAATAAACACACTCCTTAGCCTTGCTTATCTGGCTAGTTGTAAACAGACTAAAATTCTTTTAAAACCCAAATCTCTTCATTTATCTAACATTGCAAATTCCTTTCACACTTTATATGCTAAGCCAATATCCATGTTTATTCATTAGCATGTCAAGCTCCTAGCTTCTTTTGATGCTTTCAAGCTTGCGGTCTACTTGACTCCAAATGTAATTAAATCACACAGACAGACCCAATTACACTTACCGCCATAAACCTACTTCAAAATAAATGAGAAAAATTATTATACTTTCACCATACACACTCTCATATCTCCATCAGACTCATATCTCCAGGAGCTCGCATCCTCATCCTGTCAATGGCTCCACTCACCACACAAACATTCCACACGATGCCATGTGTCCTGCTCACACTCTCTCCATCCGTTCCATCTGTTTCCATGCATGAGAAGCTGGCTCACAACAGCAGGGAGAGATCCCAGATCGGGGGTGGAGTGGCCCACATTCAGCCCCTAACTCACTTTGAGGAGTGTGCCATCATGCTGACCGGTGAGGACATGGATCGTGCCTGCAGTGACGGTGAGGTTGGCGGTGAACATCCACATGAGGATCCTGTACCACATCATCCCTCTCTCAGTGTAACTGTGTGTGCCTCTCTCTCCTGCTTTTGACTCTGCTGCCTTGCACTAATTATCTCCATGTTGGTTCACAGGGAGCTCTGCCAAGAGACCGACACCCTCAGCCAGCCAGTCCCTCAGCTCCATCCACGTCCTCACCTCCAGCCAAGAGGACACCTCCTCCATTGAAGAGCTGGAAATAAGCAGCCTGGAAGACCCATCACAGCGCTTACCCACACCCTGCACCAGCGCAGAGACACACACCTCGGTGGGACCTAGATCTAGAGCAGGCTCGGGTTCACAACCTGGTGGTCACTGCACGGACACGTGTCCACAGCAGGAGGAGGCAGGTTCAGTCCAGCTCCCCAGAACTCGGAGGGCTGCTGGGGAAGAGCCATCTGTGAAATTGGGCCATGCCTGCTTCCATGTTTGCCAGGATCCAGCCTGCATATATGCAGTTAAAGGAGCAGTGGGGGGAACACAGTGAACAGAGCTGGGGGGGCAGACACAGTGAAGGGAGTGGAGGGGAGACACAGTGAAGGGAGCGGGGAGAAGTTGTGGGGGAAGCATAGTGAAGGGAGTGAGGGTAGCAGTGGTTAAATACAGTGAAGGGAGTGGGAGGAGTGGAGTGGGAATACAGTGAAGGGAATGGGAGGAGTGGAGTGGGAACACAGTGAAGGGAATGGGAGGAGTGGGGTGGGAACACAGTGAAGGGAATGGGAGCGAGTAGGGGAGGGCAGAACAGTGAAGATAGTGGTGGGGAACTGGGGTGGGGGGGTTGCATGGGATAGTGGCTGCACACAGCAAAGGGAGGGGAGGATGCGGCGGGGGAACACAGTGAAGGGAATGGTGGGGAGCTGAGTGGGGAACGCAGTGAAGGGAGTGGGGGAAGCAGGGGGGTGGCGTAGGGGGTGATTGCACACAGCATGGGGACCAGGAGGAAGCGATGGAAGCTCTCCTCTGCGTTGGTTTGGCCTGCACCATCTTTACTCTAGGTAGCTGACCCTCAGCGCTTTGCGTGATGCCGAGAGGATAAATGTACAACTGGGAGCAGGACAGCAGCTTGAAAGACAGTGAGAGAACTCTGCTCTTGACCAGGAGGCAAGAGGAACTCACAGCTTTGGGAAGAACATTTTTCACCCAATATTGATTTAACTGGAGCTGTCCAGGTGTGACCTCCTGGACACTTTGACACAACACAGGGCTGAAACTTCACCACCATTTCTTGCATTGAAATATCGGAAAGATTTGAGACATGATGCAGTTTGGTTTTGAAATATCTGTCACGCTGCCAGTTTTCTCTGATGTCATTTCTGCCGATGTCTCCCAGAATATGTCCAGCCAGTGTTGGCAACTCCATTTGTACCTGGATTGTTTTTTGCTACATGTGCTAAGTGAACTACGTTGAGTTACATCAAAACTACAGCACAGAAACCGGTCATTTGACCCAAATGGTCCATGCCTGTGTTTATGCTCCACAGGAGCCTTCATCCACCGCTCTTCATCATATTCTATTAATATATACATCCATTCCTTTCTCTCTCATGTGCTTATTTTAGCTTCTGCGTGATTCATTCGGGGAGTCGGTGACGTAGTGGTATTGTCACTGGACTAGTAATCCAGAGACCCAGGGTAATGCTCTGGAGACCCGGGTTTGAATCTTACCACAGCAGATGGTGAAATTTGAATCTAATAAAAATCTGAAATTAACAGTCCAATGATGACCATGAAACTATTGTCGATCGTTGTAAAAATCCATCATTAATGGGTCTGCTGTCCTTACCTGGTCTGGCATACCACATGTGCCATTTGGCAAGCACTCTTAACTGCTCCCTGAAATGGCCTAGCCTGTCACTCAGTTGTCTCTAACTGCTGCAAAGTGAAAAAGAAACAGGACAGGCCACCCAGCCCTGTCAATCCTCCCGACTAACATCTGGGGGCAAGTGCGAAAATTGGGAGAGCTGTCTCATAGACTAGACTCAGCCTGACATAGTAATACTAATGGAAATATACCTTACAGATCATGTACCAGACATCATCATCACCATCTCTGGGTATGTACTGTCCCACCAGCAGGACAGACCCAGCAGAGGTGGTGGCATAGTGGTATACAGTCTGGGAGTCATCAATACCAACTCTGGACCCCATGAAGTCTCACGGCATCAGGTCAAACATGGGCAAGGAAACCTCCAGCTGATTACCACATATTGCCCTCCCTCAGCTGATGAATCAGTGATTCTCCATGTTGAACACCACTTGGAGGAAGCATTGAGAGTGGCAAGGGTGTAGAATGTACTCTCGGTGGGGGACTTCAATTTCCATCACCAAGAATGGGTTGGTAGCATCATTACTGGCCGAATCCTAAATGACATAGCTGCTAGACTGGGTCAGCAGCAGGTGGTGAGGGAACCAACAAGAAAAAACATACCTGGCCTCATCCTCACCATCCTGCCTGCCACAGATACATCTGCCCATGAGAGTATCGGTGGGAGTGACCACTGCACATTCATTGCGGAGACGAAGTCCCGCCCTCACATTGAGGAAACCCTCCATCATGTTGTGTGGAATTATCACTATGCTAAATAGGATAGATTTTGAACAGATCTAGCAACTCAAGACTGGGCATCCATGAGGCGCTGTGGGCCATCAGCAGCAGCAGAATTGTACTCAAACACAATCTGTAACCTCATGGCCTGGTATATCCCCCACTCTGGGCAGGAGGGCATGCCAGGAGCGGCGCCAGGCATACCTAAAAATGAGGCGCCAACCTGGTGAAGCGACAATTCAGGACTACGTTCATACCAAACAACATAAGCAGCAAGTGATAGATGGAGCTATTTGAGTCCACAACCAATGGAGCACATCTAAGATCTGCAGTCCTGCCACATCCGGTCATGAATGGCTGTGGACAATAAAACAACTCACTGGAGGAGGAAGCTCCACAAATACCCCATCCTCAAAGATGGAGGAGCCCAGCACATCAGTACAAAATACAAGGCTGAAGCATTTGCTACAATCTTCAGCCGGAAGTGACAAGTGGATGATCCATCTTGGCCTTCTCTGGATGTCGCCAGCATTCCAGTCTTCAGCCAATTTAATTCACTCCACATGATATCAAGAAACAGCTGAAGGCACTAGATACTGTAAAGGCTCTGGGACCTGACAATATTCTGGCAATAATACGGAAGCCTTGTATTCTAGAACTTGCAGTGCCCTTAGCCAAGCTGCTCCAGTACAGCTACAACACTGGCACCTACCTGGCTGCGTGGAAAATTGCCCAGGTATGTCCTGTACACAAAAAGCAGGACAAAACCAACCCAGCCAATTACCGCCCCATCAGTTTACTCTTAACCATCAGTAAAGTAATGGAAGGGGTCAACAACAGTGCTATCAAGCGGCACTTGCTTAGCAATAACCTGCTCACTGATGCCCAGTTTGGATCCTGCCAGGTCCATTCAACTCCTGACCTCATTACAGCCTTGGTTCAAACATGGACAAAAGAGCTGAACTCCTGAGGTGAGGTGAGAGTGACTGCCCTTGACATCAAGGCAGCATTTGACCGAATGTGGCATCAAGGAGCCCTAGCAAAACTGGAGTCAATGGGAATCAGGGGGAAAACTCTCCACTGGTTGGAGTTATATCTAGCACAAAGGAAGATGGTTGTGATTGTTGGAGGTCAGTCATCTCAGCTCCAGGACATCACTGCAGGAGTTCCTCAGGGTAGTGTCCTCGGCCCAACCATCTTCAGCTGCTTCATCAATGACCTTCCCTTCATCATAAGGTCAGAAGTGGGGATGTTCACTGATGATTACACAATGTTCAGCACCATTCACAACTTCTCAGATACTGAAGAAGTTCATGTCCAAATGCAGCAAAACTTGGTCAATATCCAGACTTGGGCTGACAGGTGGCAAGTAACATTCACACCACACACGTGCTAGGCAATGACCATCTCCAACAAGAGAGAATCTAACCATCATCCTTGAAGTTCAATGGCATTACCATCACTGAATCCCCCACTATCAACATCCTGGGGGTTACTAATGACCAGAAATTGAACTGGACTAGCCATATAAATACAATGGCTACAAGAAGCAGGTCAGAGGCTAGGAATCCTGTGGCAAGCAACTCATCTCCTGACCTCAAAGTCTGTCCATCATCTACAAGGCACAATACAGGAATGTGTTGGAATACTCTCCACTTGCCTGGATGAATACAGCTTCCACAGCACTCAAGAGGCTCGACACAATCCAGAACAAAGCCCACTTGATTGGCACCCATCCACAAATATTCACTCCCTCCACCACTGATGCACAGTAGCAGCAGTGTGTACCATCTACAAGATGCATAGCAGGAATTCACCAAGGCTCCTTCAACAGCACCTTCCAAACCCATGGCCGCTACCATCTAGAAGGACAAGGGCAGCAGATAAATGGGAACACCACCACCTGGAAGTTCCCCTCCAAGCCCCTCATCGTCCTGACTTGGAAATATATCGCCGTTCCTTCACTGTTGCTGGGTCAAAACCCTGGAACTCCCTTCCTAACAGCACTGTGGGTGTACCTACACCACATGGACTGCAGCGGCTCAAGAAGGCAGCTCACCCCCACCTTCTCAAGGGCAATTAGGGATGGGCAATAAATGCTGGCCCAGCCAGAGACGCCCACATTCCATGAATGAATTTTTAAAAAAATTCAGCTACCCTTTGAGGTTGTGAGTTGCACACTCTCACCACTCTCTCAGTACAGAAGTTTCTTCTGAATTCCTTACCTGGATTTATTAATGACTAGTCTCCTTTAGCTCCTCTACCCCAGTTAAATTCTTCTTATCCAAGTGACATGTGGCTTCCTTATTCTTTCTACCAACATCCACCACCTCACACTTACCTTCCTGTATTTTTCACATTCTTTCTCTGCATTAACTATAAGCCGCAATTTGATGTGGTGAGCAAAATTAGAAATTGTACTTCTGATTCCCAAGTCCAAATCATGATTATAAATTGAAAGCAATGGTGGTCCGAGGATTGAAACCTGTGGAACACCACTTCCTACCTTTTGCCAATCTCAGTAGCTGCCCTTAATCTCTCTACTCTCTGTTTCCTCTTTTAGTGAGCTGGTGATACACCTTGTTACATGTGCCCTACCTCCACTTGGCCTAGACTTCATCATGAATCTATTATCATAGGCTTCTTGAAAACCTAAATATATTACAGCTATTCCATTACCATTATCTACTATTTCTGTTAATTCTTCAAAGAATTCAATAAAGTTGGTTAACCATGCCCTTCACATCTGAAATCTGTGCTGGTCTCTTTTAATATGCATGGATATAATCCATTCAGACCAAAATTTGACTAGTTTACCAGTTATCTCCTGGCCTTTCTAAGTGTTTTATATCCTATTTGATTCTTCAATAAAAACAAATAATGCTACAAACACTCGACAGGTGAAGCAGCATCTATGTAAACAGAAATAGAGTAAATGCTTCAAGTCCAATATGACTCTTCTTCAGGACTGGAGAGAGGTAGAAGTGTGATGGGTTTTATGCTGTTGAAAAAGTGGGGTGTGTGGGGGGAGAAGGTGGAGCAAAAAGGAAGGTCAGAAATTGGTTAGTGGGTGAGACAGATTAAATTGTAAGGAGGTCACGGAACATTAGGCAAAGAGAGTGGTAATGGTAGTTGTAAAGGAATAAAGCATTGGTCCAGAGTGGGTGTTAATAGCAGAATAAAGGCCAGCTCTGTCTGAAAGTGAAACCTTAAAAACAAGATATGATTAACATTGGGGGAAAAAGTACAAAATGGAGAAGAGAGTTCATAGTCTGAAGTTGTTGAGTCCAGAAGGTTATAAAGTGTCTAATTGGAAGATGATGTGTTGTTGCTCAAGCTTGCACTGGTCTTCACTGGAACATTGCAGCAGGCCGAGGACAGAAGTTTGAGTATGAGAGCAAGGTGACGAATTGAAATGGCAAGTTACCGGGAGGTCAGGGTTATGCTTGCGGACTGAGTGGAGGTGTTCTGCAAAACGATCATCCAATCTGAGTTTGGCCTACCCAAAGAGATTGACGGAAATCTCACTGTGAGCAGGGAATACAGGAGACTAAATTGAAAGAAGTGCAAGTGAATCACTGCTTCATCTAGAAGGTGTGTTTGGGGCCTTGGGCAGGGAGGAGGTAAAGGGGCAAGTATTACACCTCATGCAATTCCATGGGAAGGTGCAGTGGGAAGAGGATGAGGTATTGGGGTTGATAGAGGAGAGCACCATGGTAATGTGGAGGGAAAGTAGACATGTGCAAAGCCTGTGGGCTTAGAAGGCACTGGGCTAAACTTTGCACAAAGTCCAGCAGCAGGAATGCAGGGAGAAGCCAGAGCAGACACGCTTCCAGACATCACCCAAAGTATAGATCCATCCACAAAGTGGGGAAACGCCTGACCAAAATGGATCAAGGTGAAGAGACAACACCTGAATGGTTATCTCACAGGATCTCCATAACAAAATTAAACATTTTGTACCACTTCAGGTCATCCAACCCAAGTAGGGCTGACGGTACCATCTGAGAGTGAGGATTGACACAGGTGCAAAGATCAACCCTTTACCTTTCTGCTTTCTCAAGGACTTATACCACAAGGCATGGAAGTCTCTGGTCCTAACCCACAAGCGTGAAGCTTAAGGCATATGAAGGCCCGACAATAAAGTGCCTAGTTTCTCTAGACCTGGAATGCAGGTACAAAGAGTCAACATGGGGCAGAATTTTCTGCTAGGCGTGTGGGTGCATGCCTGACATGCTTGAGCATGAAATAGCACACGATGGCAGCGGGCGAGCGTCCCAACATCATCGCACACTTGCATGATATTTTGGTCAGTGGGCGAGGGCGAGAGTCGGCAGTGCGTCTGCCAATAATTAAGAGGCCTATTAAGGCCATTGATGTATCAATTAACAGGGACTATTTGCTGCCCGTCCAACCTGACAGTTGGTGGGCGAGTGAATCAGCCAGGCCGCCTTTGCCTTTTTCTGGAAGCCTCGTCCAAGAGCAGAACGAGGTTTCCGTATTTAAATAGAAAAACAATACAAAATCTATGCACAGGTGACTCATTCAGATGCGTGGACATTTTTTTCTGGATTTTAAACCCTGTTTTTATTGATTTTAAATTCATCAGCTCCCTGAGGCAGCTCTCTGCCTTTGGGGAGCTTCCTTTCCACGTTCCCCTGCGCCTAGCATGACTTCAGGGCTTGCCCTCCTCCTGCCCCCACCCTGGCAGCGCTGACCCTTTCAACGCACCTCTCGTGCTGGCTAGCCACTAATTAGCCAGTCGCAGGCAGTGGCCTGCTCCTCGCCAGTCCCCAAGCCCAACGATCGCAACCCGAAAATTCTGCCCATGGTGAACGCAGATGTTTTACCCAGCGGATTTATCAGGATCAGCAGTGGCAGGGTTGCTGGAATACATTGAGCTTATCATGGTCACCACCCGTGAGCTGACTCAGCCAGAGGACCATAGCAGTCAAAAAATGTTCACCACCCCGTTGGATTGGTACAAGGGCCTCCAGAGGTTGGAACGCTCTGACACGGTTGGGAATTTCCACAGGGAAGCAGTCCAGCACCTTAAAGAAGGTGTAATGCCGTCAATCAACTCATCAGAAGATTGCTGTGTGAATATTTGAGCAAAGTTGAGAAAGGAACTGAATGGAATAGAAAAAATAAGGCATCATTCAACGAGTGCAACATTGCATGGATTGGTGCAGTTCCATCAGTGCCGCAATTATGAAGGATTGTTCAATTTGACTATGTTTAGACCTGAGGAGGCTAAAAAAGCCTTAAAGAGATAGCTTCATAACATACCAAGGCTAGAAGAGTTAAATTCAACGTTTGCTGGCGCAAAACACTTCCAAATTAGATGCAAAAAATGGATATTAGTCGGTACACTTGTGAAAAGAATCGTGAGAGCTAGCAGAATTTGGAACTCGATTTAGCAGGTATGAGTTCCTTCATTCACCATTTGGGCTGGTGGTGAGCCAAGATATATTTCAACAGCACGTGGAACCAATATCAGACCGAGTTCTGGGCTGTAACTCTTTTGTTACAAAACAATTAAGCTAAATTAACAAAATCAGAGACAAAGTAAGAAGCAGCCACTTAAAGGAAAACTGCAAAAACAAAAGACAAAACTTAAAGGAAACTTACGAACATTAAACCAAAATGTGATTTGAGGGTTCAATAAAGCACCCCAGTCCCTGTGGTGCCCTTCCAGCATGGAAGGTCTCGACGGTGCCGGCAGGCACCACCTGCTCCCTCTCCAGGGACACGCGGCTGTGGACGTGGCCATGGAAGAGGGGCAGACAGTCAGGCTGGACGCCCACCTCGATCACCCGCTGCCTGGACCTGTTGACGGCAAACTTGGCCAGGCCCAGGAGCAGGTTCACGAGGAGGTCCTCCTCCCTCCCGGCCCCCCTCCACAGTGGGTGCCCAACAGTTCTGGGCTGTATGTGCATTATGGATGACATGGTAGGACTCGTGGAAGAGCTTGACAGAAACCTACACTTGTTAATGGAGACCACCAGATTTGGTTTCCAACAACATAAAGCGCTCCATTAAGGCAGAGCACAACAATTTCTTTGGTGCCATTTATTCAAGCTCGGGTATCCGCTTGGATCCTGGGGTGATTGAAGATGTCCAGTTAATACCAACACCACAGGACAGGGATGACATCCAAAAATGTCCATACAACTTACTTGCTACGTATATACTGAGTGTCTCATGGAAAGTATCTCCACTAAGGGTATTGCTGAAGAAAAACATGCCATTCCTATGGTAGGAGGACCAACAATGTGCTTTCAAAGCATTGAAACAACTACTACCAGCTGAGAATGTCTTTGATATTAGAACCCTCGGAAAGTAACGCCATTAGAAATGGGCCATCGCAGCAAGGTCTCAACGCAAGTTTTCTTCAAGTAGTAAACCTGTCAGATTTGGTTCAAACATTCTCTCACCAGCACAAGCAAATTACCCCAATATCAAATGAGAAAGTCTCACTCTGTCTCCATGATCACCAGGTTATATAAAGCTTACTCAGGAAAGAGTTCACAGTCGAGACAGATCATAAGCTGCTGGAGATAATCAGGAGAAAGCCGTTCATGAGTGCACCACCTCGACTCCTGAGGCTGCTCTTCAAGATTTAGGGGTATAAGCTGTGATGTCACATACAAAGCTGGTAGCCAGAAGGTCCTATCAGATGCTCTAAGTAGACTGCCCAACCCTGGGAAGACATGAGGTATACTATTCGATGTTGAGTTGGATGAATTCTGTGCAAGTTTGAAGAATATCTACAACATAATTCTTGTCCTTCGGACAAAACAAGAGGGAGGAACTCCAGGGGGAGATTTACAAGTATACGAACATATAAACAAGGAGCAGGGGTAGGCCATTCAGCCCCTCGAGCCTGCTCCACCATTTAATAAGATCATGGCTGATCAGATAGTAACCTCAAATCTGCATCCTACCTACCCGTGATAACCTATCACCCCCTTGCTTACCAAGAATTTGTCCATCTCTGCCTAAAAAATATTCAAAGACTCTGCTTCCACTGACTTTTCAGGAAAAGAGTTCCAAAGACTCACGACCCTCTGAGAGAAAAATGTTTGCTTCATCTCCAGTTTAAATGGGTCACCCCCTTATTTTTAAACAGAGACCCCTAGTTCTAGATTTTCCCTCAAAAGGAAACATTCTCTCCACATCCACCCTGTCAAGACTCCTCAGGATCTTGTATGTTTCAATTAAATCGCTTCTTACTCTTCTAAACTGTAGTGGATACAAGCCTAGTCTGTCCAACCTTTCCTCATAAAACAGCCACCCATTCCAGGTATTAGTCTAGTAAACCTTTCCTGAATTGCTTCCAACGCATTTACAGCGTTCCTTAAATAAAGTGACCAATACTGTACACAACATTCCAGATCTGATCTCACTAGTGCTCTGTATAACTGAAGCATAACCTCCCTACTTTTGTATTCAATTCCCCTCATAATAAATGATAACATTCTATTAGCTTTCCTTATTATTTGTTGCACCTGCATACCAACATTTTGCAATTTATGCACTGAGAGACCCAGGTCCCTCTGCATCTCAGATATCTGCAATATCTCACCATTTAGATAATATGCTACTCTTTTATTCTTCCTGCCTCAAATGGACAATTACACATTTTCCCACATTATACTACATTTTCCAGATCTTTTCTCACTCACTTATCCTATCTATATCTTTTTGTAGCCTCCTTATGTCCTCTTCACAACTTTACTTTCCTATCTATCTTTGTGTCATCAGCAAATTTGGCAACCATCCCATCCATCCCTTCACCCAAGTCATTAATATAAATTATAAACAGTTGAGGTCCCAGCACTGATCCCTGTGGCACACTACTTGTTACATCCTGCCAACCTGAAAAGACCCATTTATGCCTACTCTCTGCTTCCTATTAGCCAGCCAATCTTCTATCCATGCCAATATATTATCCCCTACAACATGAGCTTTTATGCTCTGCAATAACCTTTGATGTGGCACTGTATCAAATGATTTCTCGAAATCTAAGTACAGTATATCCACTGGTTCCCCTTTATCTACAGCACGTTACGTCCTCAAAGAACTCCAATAAGTTGGTTAAACGTGATTTCCTTTTTACAAAACCATGTTGGCTCTGCCTGATTACCTTGAACTTATCCAAGTGCCTTGCTATAGCTTCTTTAAGAATAGCTTCCAACATTTTCCCTGTGACAGATGTTAAGCTAACTGGCCTATGGTTTCCCGCTTTCTGTTTCCCTCCCGTTTTGAATAATATAGTTACATTTGCTGTCTTCCAATCTAATGGGACCTTCCCTGAATCTAGTGAGTTTCAGAAAATTAAAACCAGTGAATCAACTATCTTCTTTTAAGACCCTAGGATGAAGACTATCAGGACCCAAGCACTCGTCAGCCCACAGCTTTGACAATTTACTCAGTACTATTTCTCTGACGATTGTAATTTTCCTGAGTTCCCCCCTACCTTCCACTTCTTGATTTGTAGCTGCTTCTGGGATGTTACTTGTACCCTCTATAGTGAAGGCCAATGAAAAATACCTGTTAACATACATCTGCCATTTCCTTGTTTTCCATTATCAATTCTCCAGACACATTTTCTATAGGACAAACACTCACTTTGTTAACTCATTTCTTTTTGAAATAATGAGAGTAACCCTTGCTATCCATTTTTATATTTCTGGTTAGCTTTCTCTCATATTCTAATTTTTCCCTCATTAATCTTTTAGTCATCCTTTGCTGTTCCATATATTCCGTCCAATCTTCTGGCCTCCCACTTATCTTTGCACAATTATATACTTTTTCTTTAAGTTTGATACTATCTTTAATTTTTCTAGTTAACCACAGATGGTGTTTCCATCTGTTGGACTTTTTTCTTACGCCTTGGAATGTATCTATTCTATGTATTCGGAAACGTCTCCTTAAAAGTTTGCCACTGCATTTCTATTGATCCATACCTTAAGCTAATTTGCCAATACACTTTAGCCAGATCTGCTTTCATTCTCTCATAATTGCCCTCATTTAAGCTTAAGAACATAGGGTGGAATCGTCCCAGATTTGCTCTAAATGTGGTAGTGGGTGGGTAAGCGACATTTTACCTGTTGGCCACAATGGCAGCTTCTCACGTTGTATCATCCCAAACCCACTGCATTAATTATGCATTCCTGGGAAACACGCCATTTCCAGGGTGGGCGGGCTCTCGTTCACCCACCACACCGTCGCCTCGCCACTTCATCACACCGGGCGCCACATTTAAAGGGCAGCCGCGTGCACACCTCTCAGTGCTTCCAGCCCAGGACTGCCGCTTGGAAGACAGGCTGGTCCTGAAAGGCAAAAAGACTACAGCCCCCGCTTCAGTGATGCATCCATCAAGCGCCTTATGAAAGCCTTGGAGGCTCACCATGATGTCCTCTACCCTTGCTCTGGCTGCAGGAGGGGCAGCGTCATCACCAATCCAGCATGGGGGTGGTGGCAGTGGTGGTCAGCACCAATGCCCTGCAAAGGAGGACAGCCACCCAGTGCCAGTGCAGAATGAATGGTCTCCTCCGTTCTGCCAGGGTAACTCACTGTTCTCATCACTCTCAACTCACACACTCACAAACCCATCACACATCCACAGGGATCTCACACCTCAAGGGACAACACCACTAACTCTCACACACACCCTCACATCTCCATCAGGCTCAAACCCTCTGGAGCTCACATCCTCATCCTGTCCATGTCTCCGCTCACCACACAAACATTCCACACAGTGCCATGTGTCCTGCTCACACTCTGTGTCTGTTTTCATGTAGGAAAAGCCTCCCCACATCAGCAGGGAGAGGTCTCAGACCAGAGGTGGAGTGACCCACATTAGGGCCCTCACTCGCTTTGAGGAGTGTGCCCTCGTGCTGACTTGTGAGGATGTGGATGGTGCCTGTGGTGACAGTGAGGTCAGCGGTGAACACCCCCATGAGGATCCGGCACCACATTATCCCTCTCTCAATGTAACTGTGAGTGCCTCTCTCTCCTGCTTTTGACTCTGCTGCCACGCACTAATTATCTCTACTTTGGTTCACAGGGAGCTCTGCCAAGTGACCGACACCCTCAACCAGCCAGTCCCTCAGCTCCATCCATGTCCTCACCTCCAGCCAAGAGGACACCTCCTCCATTGAAGTGCTGGAAATAAGCAGCCTGGAAGACCCATCACAGCGCTTACCCACACCCTGCACCAGCGCAGAGACACACACCTCGGTGGGACCTAGATCTAGAGCAGGCTCGGGTTCACAATCTAGTGCTCACCTCATGGGCATATATCCATGGCAGGAGGAGGCAGTTTCAACCGAGTTCTCTGGCACTCGGAGGGCTGTTGGGGAAGAGGCTTGTGTGAGGCCCAAGTCAGATGATGAGACTCTAGATTTGGCCTTCCAATTCATCCTGGAGAGTCAGCAGAAGGTGGGGGAACATCACACAGAGATGTTGGAAGCCCTCAACAAAGTGGCATGCGAGTCAGAGGAGTGCATCCTCCTGCTCTCTGATGAAGTGATGCTGGCATATGTGTGTATTGAAGTCTCCATAGGGAGGATAGTGGATGCCATGGAGACCCTGGTCCAGCAGAATGCGGAGATGTGCGCAGACCTGCACTCCATCACGGGGCCGTGGGTGAGTTCCTGCAGTGGCAACATGAGAAAGAAATGGGTCACTTCGACGTCCCTCCAGGTGCTCCTTCCCCTCAAGGAGTCAGGCCGGGGCCCTCGGGCACCCATGGGGAGAAGCAGCAGCTGGACACCCCTGGGTCACCCACTCAGAGGCTTCCCTTCCCTCCGAGTCCCCTTTGCCTGTGAGCCCTTCAACCTCGTTCTCTGTCAATGCAGAGGGAGCAGCTGGCCAACCAGCTCCCCTGTCTTTTCCCCTCCCCAGTCACCCGTTTCCTTTCCCCCATCACAGTTGACCCCCTGGCATCACCTTCCACCTCCCCTCTGTGACCTACCAGGCATAACCCTTTCCTTTCGGTGATGTCCAGGTGAATGTGCACATTCCCTTCCTTCCCCAAAATCTCACCCCCATCCGCATTAACCTCCCCAACCTCCTCCTTCCCAATCCCAGGGTCTGTGTCTTCCTTTCAGTCCCACCAGGCACCCTGGCTGTCCTTATTACCGCTACCATTGAACCCTCACCCTACTACCTCACTCTGCCCTCGGTCATTCTCAGCATTCCCTTGTTCCATGGTGACCCTCCGTTCGCTCCCCAGGAGGTAGTCATGGACTCATCAGTCCTCCCTTGCAGGTTCACCTGGACATCTCCCCATCCAGACCCCTTCCCCAAATGGAACCCTTCCCCCTTTGGAAACCCTCATCCCTCCACCCACAGAACTCACCTCCTACCTTGGTCCTCTACCGCAACACCCGCTTAGTCTTTCTCTTTCCTGACTCCTTCAGCCACCCTTACTTCCACCACCCTAAGTCCTTTCCCCCCTCCCTACTCTTTTTTCCAGCCTTACTTTCTCATCCAGCCTTACTCCATCCCCTCTCCACACTCCTTCCTCCCCCGGATTTCCTCCCTTCTCCGCACTCTGCCCCCCTCCAAATTCATTCCCTTAAACCTTGCATCCCCCTTACACCTACCTCCCCAGTTGCTGTCCTCTCTGCTGTTACCCCCCTCCCTCCATACTCCCTCCCTCCATACTCCCTCCCCCCAACCTCCCCCGATACCTTCATTCCCCCCTCCCAACCTCCCCCCAATACTTTCATTCACCCCTCCCAACCTCACCCCATCCTGACACCTTTTCCTCTCCCAGTCTATCCTCGACCTTCCTCTCCCACTCCCGGTACATCTCCCTCTCCCAAACACAGCTGCACCTTACTCTCCACCCCCTCGACCATCATCCAATGTGAGCAGACCCTCAACAGTGACTTTCCCCTTTCCGTGAGCTGCTTCGCGGCGGAGCCATGTCCATGAGAATCCACCCAGCATGCCATGGGCGTTCCTCCAGTGTGCCATTGCTGTCGGGTTCCAGCATCTTCTGCTCCTCAGAGTCCGCGATGTCAGCAAGACCCTGGCAGTAAGTCCTGATTTCTGCATGTCACACATGTCAAGTCGCGTTCTGCACTGTCGTACAATCATGCTGACGTGAAAGGACAATCCAGCGGGGTGGAGGAAGGGAATGATTCCAGCGGGCTAGCTTTATAATAATATGCAGATGTATTACAATGAGATTCCCGACACCCGCCATCGATGGGCTGAGCGGACGATCACAAACTGGTTTCACGTCATTGTGAAACTGATTTCTGGCCTTCTCGCCATGTTGTCCACTCTCACTGCCAAGCATGCCTGACTCCAGTGGGCACAGAAAATTCCGCCCATAATCTCAGACCCAGTCCTCTCTCCCTCAAACTGAATTTAAAATTCAATCACATTATGGTCACTGCTACCTAGGTCCATCTTAACTATGAATCTCAAGTCCCCACAAGTTCTGTGGCAGATCATTATAGAGGGTTGTCGAGGAGATCCCTATATATCTGAAATAGTATTGGCCATATCGAGATGAGGTTGGTATATCAAATGGATTACTCTTCAAAGGTGACACCTAGGCCTGGCATACTTGACCAGCTCCACCAGGGACACATGGGAATAAAGAAGATGAGATGACTTGCTCGCGAGTCAACATTCTGGTTTGGCATCAGTAAGGACATCAACCAGATAGTTAAAGATTGTGATGCATGCCAAATATACCAGGCCAGTCAGCAGAAGGAACCTCTCCAAAATGACATACTGTCAACTCCATGGACTAAGATAGGGACAGATCTGTTCCCTGTGAGCAAAGACTATCTGCTAGTGACTGACTACTCTCCAAATTTCCAATTATTCTGAAGCCCTGGGATGCATCGAGTGCAGCAGTGGCCAGCACTGTTGGCACCATCTTTAGTCTCCTAGGTACCCTGATGGAAGGGGTATCCGACAACATCCCACAATACCAGGCATCAGGATGGTATGTTGCCTCCCTGGTGCCAGGGTCCAGGACATCTCTGATTGGGTACGGGACATTCTGAAGGGGGAGGGAGAACAGCCAGAGGTCGTGGTACACATTGGTACTAACGACATAGGCAGGGAGAGTGACGAGGTCCTGCAGCAGGAGTTCAGAGAGTTAGGCAGAAAGTTAAAAAACAGGACTTGTAGGGTTGTAATCTCAGGATTACTCCCTGTGCCAGGTGCCAGTGATGCTAGAAATGGGAAGATAGTGCAGCTAAACATGTGGCTGAACAGATGGTCTAGGAGGGAGGGGTTCCGATATCTGGATCATTGGGATCTCTTCCGGGCCAGGTGGGACCTGACAAGAAGGACAGGTTGCATCTAAACTGGAGGGGCACCAATATCCTGGCTGCGAGTGTCATTCGGGAGGGTTTAAACAAGTATGGCAGGGGGGTGGGAACCAGAGCAATAGGTCAGCAGGTGAAATAAGGGGAACTAGTGAATATGGCCAGTAGGACTAAGAAGAAGAGCAGGCAGGGAGAAATTACTGAACACCGTGGGACTGGGGGTCTGAAATACATTTGTTTCAGTGCGAGAAGTATAACAGGCAAGGCAGATGTGCTTAGAGCTTGGATTAGTACTTGGGACTATGATGTTATTGCTATTACAGAGACTTGATTAAAGGATGGACAGGATTGGCAGATAAATGTTCCGGGATTTAGATGTTTAGATAAAGAGGGATGTAGAAGAGGTGGGGGAGTTGCACTGCTGGTTAAGGGGAATATTACAGCTGTACGACAGGAGGACACCTCGGTGGGCTCATGCAGCGAGGCAATATGGGTAGAGCTCCGGAATAGGAAGGGTGCAGTCACAATGTTGGGGGTTTACTATAGGCCTCCCAATTGCCGGTGGGAGATTGAGGAACAGTTATGTAGGCAGATTTTGGAAAGATGTAAAAGCAATAGGGTTTTTGTGGTGGGTGATTTTAACTTTCCCTACATTGACTGGGAATCACAGGATTTACTACCATTTGGAAGCAAATGGGTGTAGCAGTGAGAGGCAGCATGGTTTTGTGAAGGGGAGGTCGTGTCTCACTAACTTGATTGAGTTTTTCGAGTTTTTCGATAGAAGGACAGTGGATGTTATCTGCATGGATTTCAGTAAGGCCTTTGACAAGGACCTTCATGGCAGACAGGTACAGAAGGTAAAGTCGCACAGGATCAGAGGTGAGCTGGCAAGATGGATACAGAATTGGCTTGGTCATAGAAGACAGAGGGTAGCAGTGGAAGGGTGCTTTTCTGAATGGAGAGCTGTGAGTAGTGGAGTTCCGCAGGGATCAGTGCTGGGACTTTTGCTGTTTGTAGTATACATAAATGATTTGGAGGAAAATGTAACTGGGATAATTAGTAAGTTTGCAGACGACTCTAAGGTTGGAGGAGTTACAGATAGTGAAGAGAATTGTCAAAGGATACAACGGGATATAGATCAGTTGGAGACTTGGGCGGAGAAATGGCAGATGGAGTTTCATCCGGACAAATGCGAGGTAATGCATTTTGGAAGGTCTAATACAGGCAGGAATTACACAGTAAATGGCAGAACCCTTAAGTGCATCAACGGGCAGAGGGATCTGGGTATACAGGTCCACAGGTCACTGAAAGTGGCAACGCAGGTGGATAAGGTAGTCAGGAAGGCATATGGCATGCTTGCCTTCATTGGCAGGGGTATTGAGTATAAAAGCTGGGAAGTCATGCTGCAGCTGTATAGAACCTTGGTTAGGCCACACTTGGAATATTGTGTGCAATTCTGGTCACCACATTACCAGAAGGTTATGGAGGCATTGGAGAGGGTGCAGAGGAGGTTTACCAGGATGCTGCCTGGTCTGGAGGTTATTAGCTATGAGGAGAGGTTGGAGAAACTTGGATTGTTCTCACTAGAGCGACGGAGATTGAGGGGCGACTTGATAGAAGTTTACAAATTATGAGTGGCATGGACAGAGTAGATAGTCAGAAGCTTTTTCCCAGGGTGGAAGAGTCAATTACTAGGGGACATAGATTTAAGGTGAGAGGAGAAAACTTTAGAGGAGGGGCAAGTTTTTTTACGCAGAGGGTAGTGAGTGTCTGGAATTCGCTGCCAGAGGAGGTGGTGGAAGCAGGTACAATAGTGGTGTTTAAGAGGCAGCTTGACACATACATGAATAGGATGGGAATAGAGGGATACAGACCCCGGAAGTGCAAAATGTTTTAGTTGACGGGCAATATGATCGGCGCAGGCTTGGAGGGCCGAAGGGCCTGTTCCTGTGCTGTACTTTTCTTTGTTCTTTGTTAATACATGGGAAAACCATTTCAGGATATGTGTGAATAATAGTCCATCAACCACATCACATCATCACCCTGATATCCTCATTCAAATAGCAAGGCTGAAGGTCTGGGTAGGACAGTCAAGAAGTGTTCAGAAAACAGGCAAGACAGCTAAGTTACATCTTCACACGATGCCATCGGACTCTGGATTGCCATCACCAACTGAGATTCTGTTTTGCCGACTTGTGAGAACCACACTACCGAGCTGTCATCTCACCAAGTCATCTTTGATTACAGACCAGTTACATCAGAAACAAGACAAGATTGAAGTCACACATGTGTACATGCAGGCGCGGAGCTGCTGCCACTCTACATTGGCCAGGTGAGGGCCCAACCCCTGCAAGAAAAGCCCCAGCAGAGGTGTCCAAGGTGTGCAAAGAGCCACGTTGGCATTAAGTTATTAAATGGTGTAGTAGTGCAAATTAATCAATCTCACCTCAGGAGATTTTCTGCTAACCACACAGAAGGTGACCAATAAGCAACGCCTATGCAAACCTGCGTACATTTTGCAGGTGAAAAAACAACAAACAACCCACCGACAATAGAAGATAATCCCCCAAACACAATCTTCAGGAGGGGAGGGTGGGCAGCTTGGGAACACACCCACATGTTGTCACAAGGTCTGGTTGAGTCAGCCAATAACCAATACTCTCAAACATAGACAACTCTTGGAACACTCCTCTTCAAGGCATTCTTGTCACAGTTGAATGTTTTATGTAAATAGTGTTATAGTGGTCAAATTTCTTATTTCATAAGGGTTGCTTATTCGTATACATATGGAGTTGTTATAAGGGGGTGTTGTGATAGTGTAGTTGTTAGTATGTTAAGTAAAATCATTAAAATATATAACACAAAAACAGAATTACCTGGAAAAACTCAGCAGGTCTGGCAGCATCTGTCGAAGGGTCATGAGGACTTGAAACGTCAACTCTTTTCTTCTCCGCCGATGCTGCCAGACCTGCTGAGTTTTTCCAGGTAATTCTGTTTTTGTTTTGGATTTCCAGCATCCGCAGTTTTCTTTGTTTTTATCATTAAAATATATGTTTATGCTAATATGTATGTCAACACAGGAAGTGACGCCATATCCCATGATTCAATTCTCCTGCACAGTTGGTTAGCAGGTATAAGCTGAAGCAACAACAAGTCTCCATTAAAGTTTAATGTTCAACCTTTCTCTTGGCTCTTCAGACTTTTTTGTAATAATCTAGAAAGAGATAATCCAACACAACCCAATCATTCAATATCACTGGCACCAATGGTACAATATCAGGGTTACCCCATATCACTGGTCAAATATTGGCAAATAGAAACTGCTGGATGAAGAAAGAGCAAAGTCCATCCAGCTCACCTCCTACCATCCTGATGATCGAATGAGCCAAAGATAATGGAGTTTATTCCAAGGACTTTAGGAAACTGATGCAAAACTTTATATACAAATCCATGAGTATACCAGCATGATTGCACCATCACTAGTATACTACTGATATGATGATGTTAGTATAATATCACAACAATATCACTTGTATAATACGATGGTTATAATGCTACCAGTTCCGTATTGCTGAATAAAAAAGACATGCTATCAAAACTTTTTGTCTTTGTACTCATCAGGACAGCCCACACAATTTTTTTTTAATTCATTCATGGGATGTGGGCATTGCTGGTTAGACCAGCATTTATTGCCCATCCCTAATTGCCCTTGTTCAGAGGGCATTTAAGAGTCAACCACATTGCTAGATTCACATATAGGCCAGACCAGGTAAGGACAGCAGATTTCCTTCCTTTAAGGGACCGTGGTGAACCAGATAGGTTTTTACAACAATCAGCAATTGTTTCCTGGTCTCTTGTTGGCTTTGATGACCTTGGCTGCTGTCCTCTGGCTAGCGGAGGTTGTGCTGGCCCCACCTGGGAGGGAGCGGCCAGTGCCACAGCTGGCAACACCCCAGTCACCGCAGCCTCATCAGTTGTCACAGTCACTGGCAGAGGGGTGGAGGAGCTGCTGCCATCATCCAGAGCGCCCTGAGAGGAGCCCGCAGAGGTGACAGGCAGCTTGTGCGTCAATGTGAGGTCGCTCTGGACCTCCCTGCTCACGGTTGATAGATGGGCATCTAGCTGGGATAGCTGGGCATCTAGCTGGGCATCTCCAACACTGGCACTGACCACCTGAGGTCATTGCTTGTGTGAGTGCTTGCAAATCCCAGCGCAACCCCTGGAACCCCTGATTCTGTCCCTAGAGCTGCCTTTCCATAGAGTTGCCACTCTCTCATTGGAGGAGGCAGCACACTCGGCCATGAAGGTCAACATAGTGCTCGCGCTCTGCATGGACTCCTCCACAACAGAGACTACGGCATACTGCCTCTCATGGATCTCCGCCAGATCCTCCTGCACATCCCGCTGGACATCCAGCATCTGCTGCCTAATGGGTGACTCCAGAGGTTCATCATCAGCCTTTGACTGAGCATCATCCTGGTCCCCAGCAGTCCTCCGACTGCCGGTGCCCTGGGTACTCTCTGCCTCCTCCTGCACCTCAAATGAGTGTGAAGTGTCCTCACCTCTGTGTCCTGACATTCTAGCTGCCAATCTAATGCCCACCAAAGCGCTGGTATCTGCGCTGGTGCCTGGTTCAGAGAGCGGGTGTGATGCAGGGGCAGCTGAAGCCCCTTGGTCCTCTAACATCAGGGCTGGCTCCTCGAGGACCTGAGAATGAGTGCATGCTAGGAGAGCAATGACATGTCATTAGTTAAAGTCATCACCCTGTCACTGTGCATGCCAGGCACCCTGGTGAGACATTGGAGATCTGCATCATGGTGCCCTCGTCTTCCAATGATCAATGGGAATTACAGTTTTAGGGATCCCATCAATGAAGAGACTACACAAGAATGTTTACAACATCCAAAACTCTCACCCCTGTGCACTGCACCCTTACGTTTGTCTGACACCCCAGACTCTCCAGCTCCCGCTCGAATCCTGTAAGGATTAGGAGGTTTAGGGGGCCTCCGCCTATCTGTGACCTCTCAATATTGTTATGGGTCATCTTCTCCTGAAAGGACAGAGGAACATTGATTAGTCCACTCTCTACCTGCAGCACCATTGCAGCCTGGACAACCCCAGCTGAGGAGCACCTCACAGGGCATATCCAAGTCGTGGCCCTCGAGCCGCAAGGCACTCAGTCCAAGCAGCCAGGGCTCACCCCCTTGGCCAGCTCTGGTGTCATTGACAGTTGGCACCCAGACTCTAATACCCCTGAGGTCCACAGGGGGAACAGCCAGACCTTCACCACACTGACCCACGCCAACATGGCACTCACCCTTGCTGAGCGCAGCTGGTCATTCAACTTTTTGTGGCACTGCGCCAATGTGCTGTGCACCGCACAAAATCATGGCTGCTGACCTGGGCAGCGACCTCCTCCTAAGTTCTTTTTGTCAGGTGCGGTGGCCTCTTCCTTCCATCATTGGGGATGAGGGTGTCCCTCTGGGCAGCCACTTCCTCCAGGAGGACCACAAGGCACTCGTCTGAAAACTGGGAGGGGCCGAGCGCCGACCCGACCTGCCCCCTGCCTGGTGTCTCCAGCTGCATCTGAGGCCATGGCTTCAGTCCTCAGCATACAGAAGATGTGTCTTTCCCTGGCAGCCTTCAGGGAGTTGCCTGTGCCATTTTTAAACTGCCCAGCGGCCAACAGGCCCCCATCCCCACCCGGCTCTTCCCAACTATTGGGAAGACAGGTCTCACACTGGGTGGGCCTTAGTTGGCCAGTCAGCGGGAAATCGCAGGTGGCGCCCATTTCTTGACTGGTCATGGTCCCGCTAATCACACATGCCCGCCAAGGGTCAAATTCAGGCCCACGTTTTGAGTTTTGTTAGCATGGGCTGTTGGGTATGGCCAGTACTTTGGCCATTGTGGACAGCCGGAGGGATGTGCTGTTTTATACAATCCGCCCGTCGTTGGGGTGTACAGCCTATATACGTGGCATCACACCGGCACTGAAACTCACTGCTAATTCCGTAATACCAGAACAGCAAGAGTGATTCCTTTTTCACTGTCCTCATCCTTGCTGGGTTTGCTTTATTATGCCTGGCCCTTCATCCAGTGAAACAAAAAAAGGACACTGTCGAGATGCCACTAGCCTAATACAACATCTAAAAGGGGCCATGATGAACTTACCAATGCCCCAGTCAGAATGCAGTCAGAACCTAAAACACTCGGAAGGAATAATACCACAAATTGAAAAAAGGAAGATCATATATTGTGAGGAAAATCTCTGTTGTATGATGCAGGGGCTGACAATTCTCATTATTTTAATTGTCTTACTGATCAGTACCATGAGTACATGTGCAACACAGTGTTTAAGCTAACTGGACATGAAACACGTGCGCTTTGCTACACATAAGGTCCACTTGTAAAAAATATCATTTCATACTGGCACCCATCGGTTACCCTCTACATTTTCTTCAGAAAAAGAAACTGGAATGCTTCCAGCTTGGATCCTTGTAGACAGTGAATATATCAGTCAGTCCAGGCATGCCACACTGTTCTCATTTCCATAACAGCATCCTGTTATATCCTGCTACAAACCGCTGTTGAATTTTTTCAGACCCAATTTGCATCAGTTCTTCCAACAGGCTCATGAGGAACATTCAATTTAAATCTTTTAAGAGCTGAAACAGATTTTATTATTGGAAACTATATTGAAATACCGACATTATTATCAACTAATCCACAGACTATTACCATGCTATGCATTTCTTTAATTCTGTCTAATATGAACTGAAATTAGGCATTTATATTGAAAATGAATGACTATCAAGATCCCCCATGGTGTTACTGGGAGTGAGGTGTTCAAATTCCCTATATTCACAATAGTGACTACACTTCACATTACTTCCTTGTCTGGGAAGAGGTCACAAAAAGCAGTATTGAAAATGCAAGTTCATCGAATCATACAGCAGAGACTGAGGTCATTCGGTCCATCATTCTTGTGCTGCCGCTGTTGGACCTTATCCAAAGAGATTTGTAAAAACTTTGCACGTTTATGTTTTTATTTTACTTTAAAATCAAGAACATGGTTTAATACATATTTTCAATGTCTCCTAATTTCATACAAACAGCCCTCTCCCCACGTGTCAGTAACCTGGGCCAGGAATAGGTTTCACAGCAGCATCTACAATGGGCCGATTTACCAAATCATTTCTATTAAGCAACCACTGAATACTCAGGGAATAAGTCAGTGCCTGCACAAATGTTCCATTTTAAAGAGAAAAAATTGTCATTAACAAGGGGGCCCATTAACTGGTGTGTACTGTAGTAGAAAGATGATAAACATCAGTGCTAATGCCTGATAGAAACTCCATGTGGAATAGCGAGGAAAAGTTTAAAAAAATCTGCTTGATGTTAAGGCTGACTTATTTGTTTTATACTTGAGACTGCTGTCTGCCCTGAACCAATTCCTTCTTTAGTATGTGTTCTCCGCTGGTTATAATTCAATTCTCTCCCTATTGTTTATTTCATAGCTCCCCAGTGAAGTGTCAAAGTCAATGTTCTGTCAGCCTTTAAGTGTCGTATATGTTTGTCATTCAGTCCTTGTTAAAAATGCTGCCTCCGTTCTTCCTTGGCCTAGAATTCCCTGTAGTAAAATTATTCCATTTAGATGGAAACTTTTTGTCACTCTCTGTCAAAATTGGCATATCTGGCTCTTTTGCAGAAACCAATAAACTGTGACCTTGATGCATCTGTCAATCAAATTCATCTTTACTGAGAGCGCCAGATGACAACAAGGCAGAAAGGGATCAGCTGATTGGTGCTCATCAGCAAAGCATTACAATATCCACCTGTCATTCACCACACAACCAAAACACTCTCTGGGTCCCATCAGTGGGCTGTGGTTTCCCAGAAAGATTTTTGTTTTCTTTCTGGTGTGTTTTGTTCAAAATTGCAAGCACTTATCTGATTACCATATACGGTGTATGCTGTAATGAAAATGAAAAATATTTCAAATAAAGTTTGACCATCAAAGAGTGGCTCCCAGTCAGCTAGACACTCTTACATTGTCTGAATACCATTAGTAAAAGGCAATTTGCTGTTTTATTAAATTTGAATAATGCTTTGGGACTAATAAAACATTAGAAAAATTACAAGAAGTCACTATTTTGCTGTGCAAGTTGGATCGCACACTATTGTAATATTTACCCTGCTGACTGAGATCAAATCCCACCATAGTAAGCGATGAAACCGAATTTCATCAATCTGTCTTGAGGCAAATGGTATACTCCTATTCTTATGTTCCCACAAGGCCTTGGGAAAGAGGGAAACAGTGATGGTTACTGGGGACAGGGTGAGCATGAGAGGGCAACAGAGTTTAGGGGATGAACTGTGGTTTATTGAAGGGGAGGCTGAGAGGTAGGCCAGGAGAGTCCAGGTGGGTGACAAAGGCATGGACTGAGAACATTGAGTGTTAGGGTCAGATTTTCACTGCTGATGGCAGGTAGTACAAGTCGGGAAGTTTCCCAACTTGCCGCATCTGCCTCTGTAAAAGATCCGATTTGTGGGTTTTCTTTGGGGAGTTGACAGTGGGATAGAATCATGCCCACCCACCCTAGAAGCAGAGCATAGGTGGCTATGGTTCTGGCAGAGTGCTGAGGTGGGCCTCAGTTCTCTGGGGCTTTATCCCAGTTGTTTTAGGTGCTGTTAGGTCCTTCAATCTCAACCCTCACACCCCTCAACCCCCTCCCCCACCCACTCCCATGGCCCTTCATACACCCTATGCCAACTCAATGCCAATTCAAGCCCCCCAACCACACCCATGCCCCCCTCATACCTCCATATCACCTCCATAGTCACTTGCTCAGCATCCACCGTGGGCAGACCTCAGGAGCCATGTGGAGATAAAACAAAAACTTTGAACAATCTAATACAGCTCTCACTTTATGCAAACTTGACAACGAAAAACTCCCATTCATGAAATCCATTTGAAGCTTTTAAATTTCACATGGTTAATCTGTTATAAAAACAAACAAACTTCTATTCAGACCCCACATCAAAGGTAGCCAATCCTTTAAAGGCCTCTTTAAACTATCATTCAAACATTAAACTCAGAATAGACATTGAACTGAGACATTGAACTCAGAACCCCTGCTGAGATATTTGTAGTTTTTTGAAATTTAGACAAATATTCTTAATGACATAATAATAGCCTCTGGAGGAACATCACCAAAGAGCTCTGGTGAAACTGCACAAACAGATGCTAATGTTTTTTTTATTCTAAACTGCACCAGATTGTCCTGTCAGTGAATTCAGTTTGGCAGAGGTTTTTTTTAAAACTTTCATGGACAGCTGCAGCTTTTTTAAAAAAAATATTTTAAGGATGGGGTATTAAAACGCTTTAGATCATAACAATTAAACAGAACTTATCTGCCCTTCTAAAGTGTTTACATCTACTCCCATCAGTTTGTGACTCCTGCACTATGCAGTAAGGCCCCTTGAAACAGCCAAAATAGAGTCTGTTTGAACTCAACAAGTTGAAATGGCCCTGCTGAGTTCAGGCTTCCCACCAGTGTGATTCATGTCCAATCTCCTCCCCCGCCAGCAAAAGTTGGACCTGTCGGAAATGGGGGTGGGACCTCTGCATCCAGGTTCCACCCACCATTTTTAAAGGTCCACAGAATCTTCCTGACTCAGTGAAAATCTGGCCCTTAGTTTCAGCACACTGACCTCTTCTCAATTCATCACTCCAATTTCCCATTGCCCTTATTATTACTACCAATAACATACCTCTAAATATTGAGAGTTGGGGCTGGATTGTTATTCTGGAGGCGGGAATCTGGAAGTGGGACTAATCCCATTGTTACAATCCAGCTTCCATCATCAGGCTGTCAGCAAACGGGATTTTCCAACAGCCGCGGCCTTAATTGGGCTGCAGGTGAGCCTATCCTATCTACTGCCAGGCCCATATGGTGAGGAAGGAAGCAGTATGCACGTTAAAAAGTCCCTATTCCCAAAAATCATTGTCCTCTTCCAATGAAATCAGTGACAAAGATTGAGCTACATTAGGAAGGCCTCACAATCAGTAGAACTTTAAATCTCCTGAACTATTGAACACTCCTGACCTTTAACCTCCCACCCCATTCATTTTCACCACCTCACCTGCCTCACCCCCTCACCCATTTTACCTAATGGACAGAAATCAGAGTTGGAAATCTTTGAATAGCCCAGAAAACTCCCCAAGCAGACTCCCAAAATAGACTCTTCAAACCAGCTGAGTAAACAGAGTCCAGCTTTTGTAAAATGATTAGGTAGTTGCATTGTAACCAAGAGCTCATAAAACTCTCCAAGTAAATAAACTGACCTCAGAACTGATATGGCAGCAGATGTCTGAGGTGAAAACATAAAAGAAATGGGAAAATACCTACACATTGTTATCATCTAGGCTATCTTTACAATAGTGTGAAATGAACTCTGCGTTTTTATCCATTAGATTGACTTTTTTAACCCTTGGAAGACTTTTACACGTTTATGATGTTGATCTTCTACTTGACAACTTGCTAATTGGTAGAAGAGACAATCTGGCAAACACATTGTTTAATGGATAGTTACATCTTCCAATCACAGCAAGGTCATGATTCACCTTAATGAACACAGATACAACCCATACCTCAGCTTTTCATGAATGAAGTCTAAAGGAGGTAAAACCATTTTACGTACCTTTTAAACTCTTCCCATCTCCAATACATGATTCACAACTCCATGCTGCTAGAGTAAAATCCAACAATTGCTGAAGTCCAACTGCCTTCCTGAACATCTCAGCATGTTCAAGTATAACATATAATTTAGCCTGACTCTGCATTGCACCATTAAAAATGCAGCTAGTAAACTGAGACTTTGTCTGCCCTCTTAGGTGAATATTAAAGATCCCATGGCATCATTTGAAAAAGGATGGGGATGTTCTCCTGGAGTCTTGGCAATGTTTATCTCTCAACCAATAGCATAGAAATGGACAATGCAGTATTTTATGTTCTTACTGTTTGTGGGAACATGCTGTGCGTAGATTGGCTCCCACATTTGCCTACATCACAGCAGAGGTTGCAGTTCAAAAATACTTCATTGGGTGTGAGGATGTCAAAGGTGCCAAATAAATGCAAGTTCATTTTTCCTATCGAAACATAATACTGTTTTAATAACAAAATTTCAATTGTGGGAAATTGGAAGTGAAAATGCTAGAAATACTCAGCAGGTCAAACAGCATCTGTAGAAAGAGGAACAACATTAACCTTTCAGGCTGATGACTAGATAAAAAAATCATTAACTTGAAAATTAACTATGTTTATTTCTTTCTAGTTCACTTAAGGGTTGTAAAACTCGAAATACTTGCTCCAAACAGAACCCAAGTTTTGCAGTCAACATTTCTAATTGTTCTGCTGTATATTTTCACCATTCAAGTGGGCATCTTTGGAATTTTTAAAAATTTGTTCATGCGATGTGGCATCACTGGCTTGGCCATGTATTTCCCATCTCTAATTGCCCTTGAGAGGTGGTGGTGAGCCGCCTTCTTGAACTGTTGCAGTCCCTGTAGTGTAGGTACACCCACAGTACTGTTAGGGAGGGAGATCCAGGATTTTAACCCAGTGATATATTTCCAAGTCAGGATGGTGAGTGGCTTGAAGTGGAACTTGCAGGTAGTGATCTTCCCATGAACCTTCTAGTTGGTAGAGGTCACGGGTTTGGAAGATGCTGTTGAAGGAGCCTTGGTGAGTTGGTGCAGTGCATCTTGTAGATGATACATGCTGCTGTGACAGTGCATTGGTGGTGGAGGGATTGAATGTTTAAGATGGTGGATAGGGTGCCAATTAAGAAGGCTATTTTGGCCTGGATGGTGTTAAGCTTCTTAAGTGTTGTTGGAGCTGCTCTCATCCAAGTAAGCAGAGAGTATTCTATTAAGCTCCTGATATGTGCCTTGTAGATGGTGGACAGACTTTGGGGAGTCAGGAGATGAGTTACTCGCCACAGGATTCCTAGCCTCTGACCTGCTCTTGTAGCCACAGTATTTATATAGCTGCTGCAGTTCAGTTTCTGATCGATGGTAAGCCCTGGACCTTGACTTTAAAAGTCAAATGTTGTGTGTGGAGAAGTTATCCAAAGTGTCACATAATGCAAATTATCTGTCATACCTACTTCTGAATGGAAGGTATTAAATTAACCATTGGCTCAAGTATTGACATGTAGGAAAATCTACTAATCAAATGATCAACAACCCATAGAAACCCAACCAATCAAAATCAACGACCACTACAACACCAACCAATTGTAATCACGTCATAACATTCAAGGCTATAGGCCAAGTGCTGGTAAATGGGATTAGGTGGATAGGTCTCATGTTTCTCATTTTTTGGTGCAGACTCGATGGGCTGAAGAGCCTCTTCTGCACTGTGTGATTCTGTGATTCTTTGATTCTGTAATCAACAATCACTGCAAAGCCAACCAATCATAATCAATAACCACCACAAGACCAACCAATCATAATCAACAAGCATTACAAAACCAACTAACCAAATTAGATTTTTTTTGTTCAGTTAGAAACCAACAACTGTTAAAAACTAGACCAATCAATTTTATTTCATTTCCACCCTCAGTCTATACAACCCAAAAACACCAAACACAACACATAAGAAAAGGCCACTGAGCCAAGCTATCACTAAGTGTAGGATGAATTAATCACTTAAAGCCAAATATATCCATGTAAATTTGCCTCTGCCCAGCCTTGCCATTTACATCAGGTAAATGGTGCCACTTCAGTCTGAGCCGTGGGAATTCACTCAGCCTCTGAGTTTTTTAATGGGTTCCATGTGCAAGATAAATGCACCACGGAATTTTAGTTTTCACCCAATTCCTGTGAATCACAACAACGATGATGGCCTTGCGCACGATAGCCAGACAGAACATTTTGAAAGAGAAAATATAGGGTGTAACTGATAGAAAGAAAGTGCAAAGCAAAAGGAAAATCTCCTTCAATTAACTCCAGGATTTCATTCAGTTCTCTCCATGAATAATACAACTTTGGGCTAATTTAGAATAAGGTTTCTTTGTGTTGCTGAACTGGACTTATGGTTCTGGAGAGGAATACTCATGTTGCCAACCTGGGACATTAGAGCTGGGGTATGTCAATCAGTAAGGTCCTGACCATTAGATCAGCTCAAGGTGAAAACCATTGGAGACTTGACATTGAGACAACCGTTCCTGATGAGGTACTAAAGCAGTGATAGCTTTAGCAAGAGCTACCATGGAAAACAAACCAAAGAAAATGGGGGCTCAGGCAATGACAAAATATACATATCTTCATGTAAATAACTTAGAAAAGAAAGCATTTTGGGAAAGAGGAGTAAGAAATAAACAATGTTCTTAGGAATATGGGAGCCAACAGAAGCCATTCTGCCCCATGAGCCTGTTCTGCTATTCAGTTAAATCATGGCTGATCTGTATCTTAACTCCATTTACCACCTTGTTCCATTACCCTTAATATCCTTGCCTAAAAAAAACCTATATTCTCACTGTAGAAACGTTTAATTGACCCTTCCTCAACAGCTTTTTTGGGAAGAGATTTCTACTATCTTTTGCACTGAGAAGTGATTCCTGATGTCAGCCCTGAGTGGCGTGGTTCTAATTTTAAGGTTACGTACCCCTTGTTCTGGACTCGCCCAGTAGAAATAGGGTGGGACTTTCCCCACCGCCTGCCGCTGGCATCTTCCGGTCCTGCCACAAGTCAATGGACTTCTGGCTGGGGCACCGCCTCACCCACAATGGGTCCCACCCATGATGAGGCCAGAACATCCGGCCATTGTTTCTTTCCATCTTCCTGATCAAATCTGTTAAGCGCCTTAAACACTCACTTAGATCGCACCTTAATCTTCTAAACTTGAGAGAATACAAGTTTAGGCCAAGCAACTTGTCTTGAAAATTTAACCTTTTTAGCCCCAGTTTCGTTCTTGTGCTCTACACCTGCCTAATGTATGGATGTTAAACACACACTGCAAACTCTCTGTCTGAGGTACAACTAAGTTTATATCGATTTGAAAATGTGCAGGAAGAGGCCCAACATGGCTTCCTCCGCAAACCTCTTGCAAGATCATACAATTAAGGGAGGGGTCATGAGAGGCAAGTATTTGGCCGTTTAGGCCACATCCGGGGCACAAGCCCCACAGCACCCCATCAATAAGTCCAGGGATGTCAGCTATAGTTTGCTGAACCCAAAGTTGATATGGCGGCCCTTAGGAAAGGTGACACTACTGCCCTCAGTGGCCCCATGTGAAAGTAGGCCATTTAAATATATAAAGCTTGAATCCTCATCTTTGGGATGAAAGCCCTGACCTTGGCTTGCACCAGTGGGTGGACCTCACACTTCTACTGTCACCAAGACATGCCAAGTGGACTTGCATGGACCTAACTGAGGGCCAGAGAGTCAAACTCCTGTCCTAGGTAATTCCCGCCTCTGGTCCCTCTACCCCTCACGCCAAAGAATAATACACTAGTGAGAACCTTTGCCTTCGGGTATCCAGGTCCAGGTTGAGTTGACAGCCAATCTGCCAGAATCTCACTGAAGCTATGGTTGGTGAGCACCTGATAAAAGGATTTAATAGGGTAGTTTAGGTTCACTTGTTTCAATACATTCATAGGATGTAGGTGCCACTGCCAAGGCCAGCGTTTCTCACTCATCCCTATTTGTTCTTGAGACAATAGTGGTGAACCACCTTCTTGGTAACTGAGTTGTTTGTGAGGCCATTAAAGAGTTTGGAGTCACATGCAGGCTTGACAGGGTAAGGACAGCGCATTGCCTTTCCTGAAGAACTTTATTGAGCCAGATGGTTTACAATCCAGTAATTACATGGGGCTGAATTCTGCCCCCATCGGGGGGAGGGGGGGTGCTGTGCGAGGGCAGGCGGGAGCGAGAACGAGCCCGATCGGTGCCCCTGATTGGGTGCGCGCTGCCATTTTGCGTGGCTGATTAAAGCCCGCCCAGTGTGACGCACACCCAGAAGACCTGTGTGCTCTCTGTGTGGCCGAGGTTGGGGGGGGGGGGGTGATTCCCTGAGGCGGGGGCCTGCACTCTTCCACACACGCACGTGAAAGAGCTCAGAAATCTCCCTGGGGCACAGAGGTGCTTCAGGGAGATTAGTTTAAGTTCTGGAAAATTTAATAAAGATGAAAAATAATTTTAAGGACATGTCCCCTCATGTGAAACTGTCACATGAGCTGGGTTATGTCCATTAGTTTATTCAAAAACTTTAATTTAATTAATAAACCCTTCATCTGGCCGTGGATGAGGTTCCATGAAAAATGCCAAGGCCGTCTGGGCTCTTCACCTGCCCCCCCGCCAACCTTAAGCTTGGACTAGCAGCATTCTTAACAACTTTACTTACTTTGTTAATGGCTTTAATAGACCTTTGACAGTTCGGCAGGTGCACAGCTGACTTTGGTGTGCGCCCGCCGAATTGACAATGTAACTGACGTGAGGTGATGTTGGGGCGCTCGCCTGACATCACCGCGTGGCATTTTACGTGTCCCTGCTCGCCAACAGGAAAATTCTTTCCCTGGCCACCTAGCTTCTTATTCCAGGTTTTATTTAATTAACTGAATTTAAATTCCCCAGCTACCTTGGCAATGTTTGAACACATGTCTCCACAACATTAGTCCAGGTCCTTGGTTCATTAGTGCAGTAACATAACCATTGTGCTATCATACCCAGCTTCACACAAAGGATAGCAGAAATCTGGATGCCTCTCACTCAAAAGGCAATGGATGCTAGCGCTCAGTTGGAACTTTCAAGACCGAGATGGCTTTTGTTAATTAAGCGTATCAAGGAATAGGAGCAAAGGCTCCTATAGACAACTGGGTTGGAATTCATGCCCCCTCCCTGCCCTGGGATCAGGCTGGAATGCGTGAAGTCTGCACAATCAAGTGCCATGGTGGCGCAATGCCCTCCATCTACCCAGCTCTGCTGTATTTTACCAGCAGTGAGGGAGACATCAGGCAGCCTACCCATCCTTGAATAATGGCCACTTAAGGCCTTCCACTGGTGCTGGTATTTTGGCAATGGCAGGAGGTCTAAATTCCATTGGTGAGGCTGCCAGGTTTCATCTGATGGCCTTTTTTGTGGATTGGGGGTGTCCCTCTTGTTTGGGCATCCTGTCACCACCCCCCACCTCTGACCCCCTGAACCCAGCCATGCTGCTCACTCTCCTCTCTAGGGCCTGCCAGCCTGATCTAGTGAGACCCCAGACCTAACTGGGTCTCTGGATCCATGGCTCCTTGGCATGGGACGACTGCCTTCAGTCCCAGCAGTGGCCACTGCTCCCAGTGGTGCACATGGGACCAGATTGGGCAGCAGCTCCCGGAGGTGAGATGGGGGTGTGGGAGTCTGCATAGCCAATTAACAGCCCGATAGCCATAAACTAAGGTCAGCCATAAATTAATTGAATAACAGAGCAGTTTTGAAGTAAAGAATGGCTTCTTCCTCTTCTCTATAAGTGATAGATAAATATCATTGCAAATACTGGGCTGGAGGGATATACAATCCATGGCTGATCAGATTTCAGCCATTTTACATTCGTGTTAGAAGCTAGAATTAATTACCCCCAACTGGTTGTGACAGATCCATGGCTAAATTTCTCAACTCTGGTTGGTTTACTCTTCCTCCAAGTGCTACTGGTGAGGATGTTGCTGGAAAAGCCCCAGAGATGCTGCAACGTTCTGATAAAAACACAAACAAGGTACATACAAAGTGTAGAACTTTCTAACGGTGTCTCTATCATGCAACAGGGCATGTATCTCTTTCTGAAGCACGATGCAGTTGTAACCACATAGACAGTCATAGGTCTGATTAACTGATGGACAATCAATTCTTCAAACAAACACTATATAAAGGAGTCAGAGTGACTTTAAATGAAATGAAAGACAATATGGGTTCAGTGGTAATGCTCTGATCCTGGAGATCTCTAAAGCACAGGCCAAAATTTTCCAGCCTCGTTGGCTTCTGGTATCATGGCCCTCGGGGGAGGGGAGGGTCAAGCGGGGTGGGTCAATATGGAGTGAAGTCCAAAAATTGGTTTCACATCATCATGAAGGCAGTCTGCAATCGTCTGCTCTACCCGCCAATGACAGGCTGAACTTCTCTACGCCACACATCGGGAACCCAAATGCGATACTTTAGCATCTCATTGTAAGTCCTGCTCACTGAATCACCCCTCCACACTGCCTTATCTGGCCATGCCAATGTGTATCACAACTGTACATAAGTGATGTGCACCCGGCAGGCTGTACTTCACTCGATACTTTGAGGTTTGTTTGTTTATCTTGCTTTGGGCAGTACTCATGGACATCAGTGCCAGGCTTCACAGACAGAGCCACATCACTTTTAGGGGGACTCACGGGCAGGTCTCTACCTACCAGACCAGCCATAAGGGACAAGGAGGGCTTTTCAATGGATGCAGGGCTAGGGCTTTGCTTGGGGAAGGGGCTGCAGGGCTAGGGCTGTACTGGGCAAGGTGGGGGGCATCCCAGGGTGTGTGGTGGACACATGTTGATGTGCACAAGTAGCCTCAAGATGGTGAGGGCTGAGGAGGCAGTCTCCAGACGAGATGACGCCATATGGAGATGTGAGGGTGTGTGAGACAGAGTGACCAGTGATGTCAGTGAATGTGTGATGGGCTTGTGAGTGTGTGAGTTTAGAGTGATGAGATGGTTACCTTACCCTGGCAGCACGGATGAGATCATTCATCCTCTTTCTGCACTGGATGGCTGACCTCTTCTGCGCAGCATTGGCACTGACCACCTCCCAAGCTGGAGTGAGGACACTGATGGGCCTCCTGCAGCCAGAGTCGGGTAGAGGACATTACAGTGAGCCTCTGTGGCATCCAGAAGGTGTCCCAGGAATGCGTCACTGAATCAGCAGGCAGCACTTTTCTTGGCTTTTGGGGCCATGTCTTCACCGGAACAGTCCTGGGCTGCAAGCATCGAGAAGTGTGCACACGGCTTCAGTTTAAGTATGGTGCCCTTGGTGAGGAAGTGGTGAGGTAACAGCATGGTGGGCAAATTGGAGGCCCCCTGCCAGCGAGACCTTGCTTTTCCTGTGGCTGCATAATTAATGAGGCAGGAATGGGATGGTACTGCGCGAAAACCCACCATTGCGGCTGGCCGGTAAAATGACACTTTTCCCGCTCCCTGCCACACTTTGTGCAAATCTGAGATGATTCTGTCCACAAAGTATAAAGCACCACATGGGACTTACAAAGTATTTTAAGGGTACATAATATTTTACTGTAATTAATGCACCTGTATATTCTGCACTTTAATATTCAAACAACGGTCACCCAGGAATTGGAAATAAGAGTTTCTTCTTTATTGGCATTGCTGGATTCAGGACCAAAAATGGTACCATCAAAGGTTACATCAGGAATCATTGTTTGGATGATACTAAGCCTGGCTTTTAAAAGTCTACTGATTTGTAGATGGGGAGAGGCTCCAGCCGCCTGACTTCCACAATTCTGAGGACCTGGAATCAAAAGCTAGACACAGAAGCTGGCCTTCCAGTATCCTGAGCCTGCTCCACTGTTCAGTGAGAATTTGGCTGACCAGTAATAAGAACATACATGAAAAATGTGGGGATGATGCTGGCGTAGTTGCAATTCCACTGCACAAGTAATTTACAGAGCCAGGCTGATGCTCTGGGGTTGTGGGTTCAAATGGCTGCTGGTGGGAGTTAAATTCAATTAATTTTAAAGACCTGAAAACTAGTCTTAGCGATAGTGAGCATGAAACTATCACCAGTTGTGGTAAAAACCCATCTGGTTTACTAATTGTCCTTTAGGGAATGAAACCTGCCATTCTTATCTGCTCTGGCTGACATGTGACTCCAGACCCCATTCTTAACTGCCCTCTGAAATGGCCTAGCAAGGCAATTAGGGATGGGCAACAAGTGCTGGCCTTGCCAGTGAGGCCCACGTCCCATGAATGAATAAATTAAAGACGCAGGAGCTGGTCTACCTCAACTCCCATCCCATGTCCCTTAGGGCAGAATATTGCACTTGACTGACTGTGCCCAACCGACCTGAATGAGCGTGTGATGACACTGGGCAAGCATCCTGACATCATCGCTCACTAGGTGGGCAGCGCGCCCGCCAACAATTAACAGGCCCACTAAGGCCATTAAAGCTGTAATGAAATAAAATTTTTCGCTGCCTGTCCAATGGCCAGGATGAGGTTTCAATCAATGATTAAAACAAAAATAACAATTCTTCAAACTAATTTTTAACTTGTCCCTTCTCTTGTGGCAGTCACCTGAGGGGACATGTTATTAACAGTTTTAAAGTCTTTATTTTTTTTGTTTTCAAAAAGCTTCAGCTCCCTGAGGCAGCTCCGTTTACTGCGTGTATCTGCGTGCATGCGTGAAGTTCTATGCTTGCCCTCCTCTCTTCCACCACTGCACTGCGCAATTCACGCTGGCTAGCCAATTAACGGCCAGCCGCAGTGAAATGGCAGTCATGACCTGACTGCGGACTGGGGTCCAATTCGTGGCCGCTCTCGAAACACCCCCGCCAAGCCTGAGCCCACCCGAAAACCGGAAAATCCTGGCCTTCATTTTCTTAGTACCCAAAAATCTATCAACCTCTGTCTTCAAAATACTCAGTAGCTGAACATCTACAATCTTCTGGGGTAAAATAAAATTCCAAAGATTCATACAAACATACGAAATTGGAACAGAAGTAGGCCATTCAGCCCCTCGAGCCTGCTCTGCCATTCCATAAGGTCATAGCTGATCTGTTTGTGTTTCCACATTCCCATCTACCCACACCCCCCCCAACCCCATAACCCTTGATTCCCTTGCCTAACAAGAATCTATCTCCACTTTAAAAATATTCAGTGACTCCACCTCCACCGCCTTCTGAGGCAGAGAGTTCTAAAATCACACAACATTCTGAGAAAAAACAATTCTCCTCATCTCTGTCCTATAAGCACAACCCCTAATTTTAAAACAGTGCCCCCTAGTTCTCGACTCAGGATCTCAAACACTTCAATCAAGTCACCCCTCACTCTTTTAAACTCCAGTGGAAACAAGCTCAGCCTGTCCAACCTTTCCTCACAAGACAACCCACTCATTCCAAGTATCAATCTGGTAAACCTCCTCTGAACCGCCTCCAATACATTTACATCCTTCCTTAAACAAAGAGACCAAAACTGCACATGGTATTGAGATGTGGTCTCACCAATGCCCTGTATAACTGAAGCATAACTTCCTTACTTTTGTGTTCAATTCCTCTCGTAATAAAGGGTAGCATTCTATTAGCCTCCTTCATTACTTGCTGTACCTGCATGCTAACATTTTGTGACTCATGTACTAGAACACCTAGATCCCTCTGCACCTCAGAATTATGCAGCCATTCTCCATTTAATTAATGTTCTGTTTTTTATTCCTCCTGCTAAAGTGAGCAACTTCACATTTTCGCACATTATACTCCCTCTCCCAGATATTTGCCCACTCATTCAACTTATCTATAACTCTCTGCAAACTCCCCATGTTTTCTTCACAACATACTTTCCTATCTTTCTTTGTGTCATCTGCAAATTTAACTACCATGCCTTCGCTCCCCTGGTCTAAGTCATTGATGTAAATTGTAAATATCCGAGGCCCCGGTATAGACCTCTGCGGCTCTCCACTAGTTACATTCTGCCAATCAGACAAAGACACTTACATCATAAAAGCAAACTACCGCGGATGCTGGAAGTCTGAAACAAGAACAGAAAATGCAGGGAAAACTCAACAGGTCTGAGAGCATCTGCGGTGAGAGAAACAGAGTTGACGTTTCGAGTCTGTATGACTCTTCTTCAGGGCTAACCTTTTATCATACTCTGTTTCCTGCCAGCCAGCCAATCCTCTATCCAGGCTAATATATTACCCCCCACACCATGAGCTTTTATTTTACTCAACAACCTTTGATTTGGCACCTTATCACAGCCTGTTGTGTGAAAAAAAAATCTCCTCATCTTAGCCCTGAACGATCTGCCCTTTATTCTGAGGCTGCGACCCAGTGTTCTAGCTTCCCCAACCAGGGGAAGCGTTTTCTCGGCACTGACCATGATGAAATGCTTTAACAATTATACGTGTTTCAATTAGATAATCAAATCTTTCAAACCCCACAACATTTTCAAAAAAATTCATTTGTGGATTATGGTATCACTAGCAAAGGCAACATTCCTTACCCATCCCTAACTGTCTGTAAGAAATTCAGCCTTCTTGAACTACTGTGGTTTGCTTGGTTAAAGTACTGTTAGATGGGGAGTTGCTGGATTTTGACCCAATGACAACGAAGGGGTGGTGGCTTATGTCCAAGTCAGGATAGTGTGCGACTTGGAAGGGAACTTCCAAGTGATGGTGTCTCCATGTAGCTGCTGCCTTCGCCTTCCTAGGTGACAATCTTAGGATTGGGAAAGCCAACAGCTCTGATTAATAGTCCTTTTGCAGTTGATCGGTTAATTTAGTCTCCCCTCTTTCCTGACAGGGGAAAGCACCCGACATCCCTTGTTGAAAAGAGAATATGTGGCATAGCACAGCTGAAGAATTCCTTGCAAGCCATTCCGTTGTGTAGAGCTGCTCAGCATCAAGACTAAAATAGGTCATAATCTAATTGTTGTATTGTGGGATCTTGCTGTGCAATGATCAGCTGATGCCTCTCTCATGTTACAAAATGATTACACTTCATTGGGACAACCTGAGGTGATGAAATATGAAATATGAATGCAAGTTTTACTTTTTTTTTGGTTTAGCCTTAAAGCAATTAGGATGAAACCTCGAGAACGACTATTCTGTGGAGTTGGGATCTCTCTGCTGTTTCCATTGTTACTCTCAGAGGATTGGGACCTGATTTGACCCAGTGTCATAATCCCTGACAATCTGTTTCTTCTTTGAGCCCCTTATTCCCCTTGGCATATTCCTCTACCCTTTGGAGTTCCAAATCATTCCTGTCAAGACTCTCTTGTATCTCATTGTCAGAACAGTAATTACTCCCCTTTACCTTGTCATGTGCCAGCAACCTCTCAAAGAAAAGATAACTTCTACAATTATCCGGGGAGTTTGAGGCGAATCCTCAGAGCTTTTAAAATAAAGGCGTGTATTACAAGGGATGTTTTGGTACCTTCAAATGCTTGATGTACAGTTTGATCTAAACTATAATGAAATCCCAAGCAATTATAGTGTTGATAGGTATTTTCACACTCCTGTGGTTTTCCTCTGTGAGTTGCTGAATTAGGCTAACATATTGGCATGAAATGTCCAACCTTGTGGGCGATTTTAGTGCTTGTTTTAACACCCTCTGTGATGTGATAAGAACAGAGCAATTGTGCAAATGTTTTGCACACTAACTACATTTGAATTCTCAGTGTGCTCTTACAGAGATTTTGACCTGGAGATTGATTTTTGCTGACCTGGGTGCAACGTATGATCCCTGTGCCACAACGGGTAGCTCCAAAGTGCACCTGATGTGGAGTATCGTTTACACGAGCATGGGAATCTCCGGGCAGCTGGCTTCAATTTCAGGCCATTGTGTTGCCGGAGGCAGCTCTTAGGAAGGTCCTGGGAGAGGAGTAGAGAGATTGGACCGGCGATTGTATTTTAGAGGGAAGAAATCAAGAGGGAGGGGTCAGTGGGGAAGGGGGCAAGTGATTAGGAGGGCTAGGGACAACGAGGGGTGAAAGAGAGGCGATTGGGAGAGGGATTTGATCAGGAGGAAGTATATGGTCAGTTGGGAGTGGGGGGATTGAGTGAGGATTTGTCATTGACATTGCAGTGAAGCAAAGACCAGCACTCCTGCCCCACCTCTTGGCTCCATATTCAGCTAAGCACAGTTTTAAATCTTACCTTTTTCGATTGATATCTGCAGCCATCCCTTTTAGAGCTGACTGTTAATTGGTACGTTTTCCTGAATGTGGAGAGACCTCAAGCAAGCGCCAGGCTTTTTAAAAAGCTTTTTAAAATTGTCTCTCAGTATCGTTTTTAGCCTCCTTTTTTTAACGTGTTTGTTTCTCTCGTGGTTTTATTTTTGAGCATATTGAGTGGAAGTTGCTGAAAACACAAGGTTTTCCTTGAAGGATTTTGGTCAAAGGAAGCCCAGATTGTGCCACCTACTCACTTGAGCATTGAAACCCTTTGTTTCCGATGGTGAAGTGGTTCAGATGTTCAGGTCACTCTGCTTGTCAGGACCTTGAAGTTTCATTGATGCCTGTCCTGTGCTGAGTTTCCTCAGGTTGCTAAACAGAGCATCCACTGGGAGGGAAAAAGTGACAATCTCACTCCAGCCATGCACTTCCTGCTGCTGGAGTATGAAGGTTGAGAGGCATTGAGGATTTTGAAAGACACCCACCTCCTCTGGCGGTGAAAGACTGAATATAAGTTCCCACAGCGCAGAGTATGCACAGACCCCATTCTCAGCGCACACCACCCCCACCCCACTCTTAGCTCGCATTCAATGCATTGCAGAAGGGCACGTCTGTTGCGATGAAGGCTTGGCAACAGGCACAACCTGCTTATCCGTCTTCATTGCAGTTCGCAAGATGGGAAACGCTGGTGAACTGTCAAACCAGAAATAAACTCTTCTGCACCGTTCAGGAATGATGTTGGTGTCGCCCCCAAACCTGGAGGATATTTTGAAAGAAAGAGCGTCTTGCATTTATACAGTGCCTTATCGACCTCAGCATGAAGCCAAGCGTGTAGTCACTGTTGTATTGCAGGAAGCACAGTCCATTTGCACACAAGAGGTGGTGGTGCAGTGCCATACAGTGGGGAGTGACACTGGGACTCTTCAACATTAATTTCATGGCATTAGGTCAGGGAAACCTCCTGCTGATTACGGCCTACTGCCCTGCCCCAGCTGATGAATCAGTACTCCTCCTTGGTTGAACACCACTTAGAAGAAGCACTGAGGGTAAGAAGGACACAGAATATACTCAGGGCAGGGAACTTCAATGCCCATCACTAACAGTGGCTCAGTAGCACCACTGATGGTTAAGTCCTGAAGGACATCCTGCCAGAGTGAACATATAGAAAGAGGGAAAAGCCTACTTAACCTTGACTTCACCAATCTACCTGTCACAGGTGCATCTGTTATTAACAGCATAGGTAGGAATTACAGTCACACAGTCCTGTTGGAGATGAAGTCCCATCTTCACACTAAGTAGACTATCCATTGCATTGTGTGGCACTAAGTCAGTGCTGAAGAGAATAGACCTCAGAGCAGATCTAGGAGCTTAACACTGGCTATCCATGAGGCGCTGTGGGCCATCATCAGCAGCAGAATTGTATTCAACCACAATCTGTAACCTCATGGCCCAGCAAATCCCTCACTCTACCATTACTGTCAATTCAGGAGGTTAATGCTAGTTTAAAGAGAGAATGGTAGGAGCAACACCAGGAATAGTTAAAAATTAGGACCCAGTCTGGTGAAGCTACCACACAGGAACTATGTACATGTGAAATAGAAACAAAATACTAGAGAAATCCTAAGTGATCCCATAACCAATGAATCATATCCAAATTAGTTAACACTGCTACATCCAGTCATGTGTGGTGGTGGGCAATTAAACAATGAGTGGATGGAAGAGGGTCCATGAACATCCCCATCCTCAATGATGGCATAGCCCAACCTGTGAGTGTAAAAGGTAAGGCTGAAGCACTTATAAACATCTACAGCCAGAAGTGCTGGAAGGACGAATCTTATCTTGCTCTCCTCCTGAAGTCCCCAACCTCATTAGATGCCAGTCTTCAGTCAATTTGATTCACTCCACATGATATCAAGAAATAGATGAAGGCACTGAATGCAACAAGGGCTATGGCCCCTGACAATATCCTGGCTGTAATACCGAAGACCTGTGCTCCAGAACAAGCTACATCTTCAGCCAAGCTGTTCCAGCACAGCTACAACACTGGCATTTATCCGACAATATTGAAAATTATCCAAGCATATCCTATCCATAAAAATGTAGGCAGATCCAGTTCAGCCCATTACTGCTCCATCAGTCTACTCTCAGTCATCAACAAAGTGATGAAAGTTGTCATCGACACTTGAGAGTGCTTCCAATAATCTGCTCTCCGATGTTAAGATTCTTGCAGGGCCATTTGGTTTCAGACCTCATTACTGCCTTGGTCCAAACATGGACAAAAAAAGGTGAGTTCCGGTGGCGAGGGGCAAGTGACTATCTTTAACATCAAGACATTATTTCACCAAGTGTGACATCAAGGAGCCATAGCAAAATTGAAATGAATGCAAATCAGAGAGTAATCTGTCCACTGGCTGGACTCATATCTAGTACAAAGGAAGATGGTTTTGCATGTTGGAGGTCAATCATCTCAGCACCACAAAATCACTAAGTTCCTCAGGTCAATGTCCTAGGCCCAATCATTTTCAGCTGCTTCACTAATGATATTCACTTCCGTTGTAAGATTAAAGCTGGGGTGTTTGCTGATAATTGTGCAATAATCAGCTCCATTTATAACTCCTAAGAAAATGAATGTCAGTGTTCACATGAAAACCTGGCCAACATCCAGGCTTGGACTGATAAGTGACAAGTAACATTTGTGCCACACAAGTGCCAGGCAATGTCCATCTCCATTGAGAGAATCTAGCCATCACCGCTTGACATGTGACAGCATTAGCATTGCTGAATTCCCTCCCCCACCATCAACATCATGAGAGTCACCATTGACCATAAACAGAACGGGGCCAGCTGCATAAATACCATGGCGATGTAAACAAGCCTGGGGCTGGGAATTTTGCAGCAGGTCACTCCCCAAAGCATGTCCACCATTTACAAGGCAAAGGATGGAATACTCTCCATTTGACTGGCTGAGTGCAGCTCCAACAACACTCAAGGAGCTCAACATCACCCAGGGCTAAAAAAGCCCCTTAATCAGCACCCCATCCACCACCTTAAACGTTCGGTCCTTCCACTGCCGATGCACAATAGCAGCAGTGTGTACCATCTACAAGATGCACCACAGCAACTCACCTAGCCTCCTTAGACAGCATCTTCCAAACCCGTGACCTCTACCAACTAGAAGGACAAGGGCAGCAGGTGCTTGGGAACACCAAGTTACCCTCCAATCATGCACCATCCCAAAGTGGGAATATATCATTTTTCCTTCATCATCCTGCAACTCCTTGCCTAACAGCACTGTGGGTGTTACAACCACCTTCTCAAGGACGTATAGAGATGGTCAACAAACGTTGGCCTTGCCAGTGACACCTACATCCCATGAATGAATGGAAGAAAATGTTTTGGGAGTCAGGCTTGAACCCATGGCCTTCTTACTCAGACGTTAAGTGAGCAGAAATGGTAACACATTGTAATAGGCCATAGTTGTGGATTAAACCCTCCCTCCTCATGAGATAGGAAAGAATAAATGGTTGCATTGGCTAAACTGAACTGCAATTTATATTACTGCCCCAGCAACAAAGAATGGATATCAATAGTTGAGGAACAGGTTTCACCATTCAATATATCAGCTTACTGGTAGTTTGATTCACATAGGTCTCAATTTTGACACAGTTAATGAATGAATTATCAAAACCTTTTCCGCAGGGCTTTTGAAGATTTCAGTGCAAATAAATTCAGGGAAGTACATTCAAACATACGAGCAAGGAGTAGGAGTAGGCCATTCAACCCCTCGAGCCTGCTCCATTTAATAAGATCATGGCTGATCTGCTAGTAACCTGAAATCTGCACGTAATCCCAATAGCCAATCACCCTCTTGTTTACAAAGAATCTAACTTGCTCTGCCTTAAAAATATTCAAAGACTCTGCTTTCAGCACCTTTTCAGGAAGAGAGTTCCAAAGACTCACTACCCTCTGAGTGAATAAAATTTCGCCTCATCGCTGTCTTAAAATGGCAACCCCTTATTTTCACACAGTGATCCCTAGTTCTAGATTCTCCCACAAGGGGAAGCATTCTCTCTATATCCACCCTGTCAAGACCCCTCAGGATCTTATATATTTCAAAGTTGTTGTTCATTTAATTCAAATATTGCTTATTATTAAAATGGCCTGGATACCATTCACAAATCAACATTTGTTACAAACAACGTTCTTCAAAAACATTAAACACCCCCGGCCTTGATATAATTTATAGTCCTCACAGGGCTTATTAGGTATTGAATATGTTGTTTAATGCTGTAATTCTAGAGTGTAGTTACAAACATGTGATTCATTTTCACTGATACATATGTGTTAATAGTATTAGCTAGCTAATAAGGATAAGTACATAATGAGCTGGCACAGAGTCTATTTGGTGATGCAATTAAGGTTCTATTACCAAGGCTGTTCAATAATGTTATACAACTAACTGCATACTAACAGGTTAATTTATAACAAGGACTGTCGATATTTCTTCTCCAAGCGTCTTAAAGGTTTCAATAGGGCAGCTGTTTTTTCACAGCTTTCATGCAGTGGGAGTTGGTTGTCTTATGACCACGATGGTACTGTGAATCATTTGAACACAAAGTCTCTTAGCAAAGCATGCAGTCGGCTTTACGGCTGGGTTGTATTGGGCTATGAAAGACTCAGCTGGGCTACTAAGGTTGGGCTAAGCTACTGAAGGCTGGCTTGTGCTACAAAAGGTTTGGTTGCGTCTGGCTACGGAAGATTGGCCGAGCTATTAAATGGTGTGTAGCTACTGAATGACTGGACTTGGTTAGGAAACACGGTTTAAATACTCAGGTTTGGCAGCTGTGTAAAAGCTGGATGAAACTGAGCTGAGCTGATCTGGTCCACTATAGGATTGGCTGGGCTAACTACATGAACTAGAGTTGCAGGGCAATGAAAAGCAACCCTACATTTGTGCATGAAAGGAACAAAGTTATGGATTCAGTATGACGGTGTTAGTAACTGTTAAAAACAGATTTCTGTTCTATTACCTGAAAGTTGGACCTGGTACATACTCTGATATACTATAGTTGGCTGCATACCACAGTGTTAAACCTGTGTCAATGCTAAAGTGACCAAAATAGTTATTCAACTTGTTGACTTTGGTGCAAAAGGTTTGATTTTGACTTTAGCATGGCCAAGATAAGCTTAAGCACGTATTTCTTTCAAAATTCAAAACAAGGGTTCTTCAGTGATCAGGGCTGATTTTGCAGACGCCCAGTGCTAGCAGAATGTCTCTCTAGCAGGTGGCATACCAGTGTATCATGGGCATACTTGCACTGGTAGCATGTGTTAGGATGATTGGCATTATCATCGCAATTGTGCTGCCTGGTGCAAAAAGAGAATGGGACAAAAAAATAGGGGATAATAGAAGTGGTCTTTTGATTTATCGGGGGTGATCCAGGTTATTCCAGTCCAGTCCAGTGCAGCTCAGATATCCCTCAAGGGCAATTAAGGATCAACAACAAAAGCTGGCTTTTCCTGCTTACGTTCCATGAATGAATTTTTAAAAATGGCTGCTTGAGCATGCTTCACCATTTAATAAGCCCACGGCTGATCCTTGACCTTAACTCCACTTTCCCAGCCCATTCACCATTACCCTGGATTCCCTTACAGCCTTAAGAGCATAAGAAATGTTAAGATTGAATAAATGGGGTGTGGGGGGGAGTTGGGGGGAGCAAGGGTGCCTGGGAGTGGGGTAGTAGGTCAGATAAAGTGAGGGTGTGAGGGGAATTAAAATGTAGGTTGAAATCACCAAGCATGATGAGTGATTTGGAACAGAAGCTATAAAAGAATGAAGGAAGAATCCTCGACAAGGAGGGCATAGCAAGCCCTGGAACGGTGGAGATGTGATGAAAGCTATTAACAGAGGAGGGGAAGGATAAAAAGATACCAGAGGAATAAGGTGATATGTTGACATGAGGCATGGCCATGAAATCCACAAGGGCACTCGTCCCATTAACATTGAAGCCAGGTGACCATAGATTCATACATGATGTGGTCATAGATGTAAAGGACCATGCTTAAGTGTGAGCTTATGTGGGTGGTTATTGATTCATAAGCTAAGTCAGAAGAGGAGAAAGTGGAAAGGGTAAGAAGAATTGGGAAGAGATGAGGGGGATTGTACTCGGTAGGATTGTCATTGGAAAGAAGGGGTTAGTTGAATTACATTGCTGCTAAGGGATACCCAGCAAGTTTCAGTGCTATGGTGCAAGAGCACATAGAGTATACTGCTGTGTCCAGCAGGGTTAATCCTGGAACATAAGATGACCTGTCTTGTATCATCATTGTCTGAGTCAGGGACTGAGAAGTGATTTTTGATGGTGGGATTAGACAGAAGGTGTGGGAGCATTGAAGGGAGTAGATGGAAGAGGGAATGAAAGCAGAGAATGGCCCAAGAAGTATCCAACAGGGAAGGGAGAGGAATAGTAGTCATCATGTGCATGTAAGTGGACAGAATAAAACCTCAGGCTACAGGGAGCTGAGCATAGTATGGAACTTCTTAGAACAGAGAATCAGTCTAGTGCAGTATTTTCAGTGTAAAACAGTAGGGTCATTACATTCTATCTCTGAGTGATTGGGTTCTGAGACAGAGCCAGGAAGTTATAGTGTCATTTCTGGCTAATGGTCAGAAATGCAGGATGTCCAGTGGAAGTGCTGATGCGTCAATCAGCAAAATAGCAACGCTTTACGGCCACTGACATCCTGCAGCCAACTGTTTTATAACAGAGCATTTCATCAGGGCCTGTTTAACATAGTACCCCAAATAGAGGATGTACTCCAAGTATTTTAGCAGCATTACACTACTGCTTACAACACTGAAAAGACACTGGAAAGATATTTAGATCTGTTGGTTACATATTTCAGCCTCTGAGACAGCACTCTCATCTCTACTTTAGGGGGTTGTGAGCTGAAGTAATCCTGTTGTAATGTGGAAAATGCGGCAGCCAAATTTTGTGCACAGCAAGCTCCCACAAAAAAGTACCTGTTTTATTGATGTTAGTTGGGAGATAAATATTGGCCAGGAGAGTGGTGAGAAATCATGTACTCTTCTCTGAAATCGTGCCATGGGATCTTTTACATCCACCTGGGAATTAAGCAGATGGGGCCTCAGCGTAATGACTCAACGGGAAGACAATACTTTCAACAGTGCAGCGCTGTCTTAGGGCTGCACTGGCATGTTGGCCTGGATTATGCGCTCAAGTCTCCGATATGGGTTTGCCTTCCTAACTCGGGGTTGAGAGTCCTATCCACTGAGCCAAGGCTGACAAGAGAAGGAGGCCATCAGCATCTATGACACCTACACAAGGGGCCGGATTTCGTGGAATTTTATCGGAAGGAAGGTTGGTTCTGAATCAACTTTTTAACAAAGCCTGCCCTGCAGCGTCGGCAGGCTGCGGGTGGGTTCAAAGGGCTCAAAATCAGATTTCCACCCCTTCGCGGATAGGGTGTCTCCACAAGTCGGCTGGCAGCCAATCAAGTTGGCTGGCAGCTCTAGCAGTCTCAGCAGCGCCAGAGCTCAGTAGTGGCCGCTGCTGGAACTGCAAGGAAGAAGACTGACGGCCACCGGAGTGAGGTCTGTCCCAGGGTTTGAGGGCAGGGACGGATCTCAGAGCCTAAGAAGAGAGGAGAGAGGGGTTGGGGGGCGGGGGAGAGGGGGTGGGTGCGGGATTTGGAGGACAGGTGGAGAGGAATGATCTAGGGTCTGTCATCTTCTGGGGGTGGGGGGGTTTGCCTCCAATGCACACAGGGCACATGCATATAGATAAAACCAAAATACTGCAGATGCTGGAAATCTAGAACAAAAACAAAAATAACCTGGAAAAACTCAGCAGGTCTGACAGCATCTGCGGAGAGGAACACAGTTAACGTTTCGAGTCCGTATAACTCTTCAACAGAACTAAGTAAAAATAGAAAAGAGGTGAAATATAAGCTGGTTTAAGGGGGGCTGGGACAGGTAGAGCTGGATAGAGGGCCAGTGATAGGTGGAGATAACCAAAAGATGTTACAGACAGAAGGACAAAGAGGTGTTGAAGGTGGTGATATTATCTAAGGAATGTGCTAATTAAGGGTAGAAAGCAGGACGAGCAAGGTACAGATAGCCCTAGTGGGGGTGGGGTGAGGGTGAAGGTACAGATAGCCCTAGTGGGGGTGGGGTGGGGGTGAAGGTACAGATAGCCCTAGTGGGGGTGGGGTGAGGGTGAAGGTACAGATAGCCCTAGTGGGGGTGGGGTGGGGGTGAAGGTACAGATAGCCCTAGTGGGGGTGGGGTGGGGGGAAGGGATCAAAATAGGCTAAAAGGTAGAGATAAAACAATGGATGGAAATACATTTAAAAATAATGGAAATATGTAGGAAAAGAAAAATATATATATTTGGCTATCTGTCCCTTGCTCGTTCCGCTTTCCACCCTTAATGTCCCCATTAGCACAGTTCTTAGCTAATATCTCCACCATCAACACCTCTTTGTCC